>CAJNOP010000006.1:3910874-3921665 GCA_905250075.1 Rotaria sp. Silwood1 | reverse complement strand
ATCTTAAAACAGAACCAAGTATACGAATTTATTTATGGAGAACATAGGAACGATAGTAAGATTTCATATCAAGTTACCTAAACAAGCATTATTTGATTGACATTTTTTGGTAACAGATGAACATTTGAAAATTCTCTATGTGGCGATAGCAAAAGAGAAATAGACATGGTGATTATTTCGACTGCAGCGTACTCATTCAGTGTTTTTAGTTTCCAATCTTACTAATAAAATCAATCGACAAAAGTGTCTACGGAATATATATTTATATAACTAAATTCTAAAACTAATAACCTTTGTATTAGTAGCGGGTTACAGGAATTTCGGCCCACGGAATTTTCGGCCCAGAATTTTTGACCATCACCCTCACATCCTAACGTCATCCTGAAGACAGCTAGGCTCTGGGCCGAAAATTCCTTGGGCCGAAATTCCGGTCTCCCATTAGTAGCTAGTTATAAATTATATTATAATTGATTAATTTTTTTTTATAATATAAAAGCTTCTGTCGAGTTTGAAAAAGTCACTACATACATAACACTAAAATAATATTGAAAAAAGATTATTAGTAAGAAATAAATCTAGTTCTTTCTTCATATTGACTGTACATGATCAAATATTCATTTCTAGCTACAACAAGTGCTGTGGCAGCGCCCTCAAATATGGTTGGTTATCGAGGCAATATTGGTCAAAGTTATATTTTTCTTGTGACGGGATCTGTTAGTGGTGCTATATGGGGTACAAATATTTACACAGATGATTCAAATCTTGGCGCAGCTGCTGTACACGCTGGTGTTATTCAGAACAATCAAGCAGGTCTAATTACAGTCACGATGTTAGCAGCACAAAGTAGTTATACAAGTACCACTAGATATGGTATTACTTCTTTTTCATATGGCTTTTGGTGGGGTAGTTATTCTATTACTAGTGCTACTGGATAAGAATAATCTGTTTTTTTTTTGTTCTATTAATTATTATTCAAATAGAAACTAATATATTGATGCTGATTTCTCATCAATAAACTCAAAACAAATTTAAGCTGTAAAAACGTGTATTTGTATCTGTTTTGTTTCTTTTTTTTTTTGCACATGTGTAATTATCTTCATCTTTGTTAAAACAAAAAGAGTCATGAGACAATTGAGCAAACATTATCAGATTATTTAAAGCAAAGTGACAAACAAAAATAAACTGTTAAATGCCTTTAAGACTGAATAAGAATGATGCATAAATTGTAACTGACTCATATAAAGCTGTCACAGGTGTACACATTTTGTTTTGTTCTCTGCGCGCCTTAAAGACGAAATTAGCCAATATTCAGTACTTGTCATCATATCATTCGACAGAATGGAGTGTTTTATTTCACAACATGATGCAAGTCAAACATACGTCGTAACACGTCTATTATAATTTTTTCTTATCACTGCAAAAAAGTCAGTCTTGCAAAATCATTATAACTATCCATTTAAATATGATATTCGTCGCCTTGCAGGTAATGTTTGAATTATTATGGTCAGTCAGACAAAAAGCCAGCTCGATGACAAATGAAACAGACTAATACTTATAATTCTTGCTAAGTATTCAATTGATGATCGATATAAGTATGTTTACCATAGTTTTTGTTCTTTTCACAGTTTAATTACAATAACGTAAAAACTATAAATATAAGTCACTAAGAGAACCATCGTAACAAAGAAACGGCTCGTAGACGATTTCAAAATTTGATTAATTCAAATATTAATATTCGATCGTATTTATTTTGTTTTACTTATTTATGACTTATCTGTTCTTTCATATGAGATCAATATTCTACATAGACAGCATTTTTTTTGAAACATTTCGATGAAATAATCTCAACATTCATCAAAAAGTTAAACAACCATCAATCTTTATTTTTTCTTCATATATTTATTGAGTTTGTTTTTATCGTAACAATACGTTGTTCGTCACAACGACTGTTCATTTCTTTTTGTCCAAATAATCAACGAAAAGTAAATTCTCAGACAAGAAAATAGTTAATTAGAAACTTATTTTAATGTAATTAATGCACAGTAAATTGATGTATGTATCTAATAAAGAATAATTATTTCATTTCTTGATTTCAGAATAATGTCTTCAATTATCTGTAAAGTTCCGTTCGATGTATCTGTTCCTCCACGATTCATCGTTAATCTCGATTTACCTCCAATGTTAAGATGGCAACATATCCTACGCCTATATATAGATCAACTTCATCAAGTTGAAAAAAGGATTGAGTCGATAGTCAATAAAATCGTTGGTGAATGGCTAGGTCCTATGTTTGAAAATGTTCTATCAACAATCATGGCTGGTATAACACGATTAGGACTAGTTTATTATGGACAAGAATTAAAAGGTATCTCACATGATACAGGAATACCATTAGGCAAATTAGTAATGATACAATTTGTTTATGAATGTTTTGCATGTTGTACATCGATTGTATGTCAAAATAAAGAAACTAATATTCCAATGCATATTAGAACTATGGATTGGGGACTTGATTTTTTAAAACAATTGACTATTGGTATGTACAAATATATTTTCAAGACATGATAGAATCTTAGTTAATTTTTGAATTAGATTGTCTTTTATATTGTCACTGCCATTTTTTTGTGTATGCTTAGATGTTGATTTTCAGAGGAATCATCAAACGGTTTTTAAAGCAACAACATGGATTGGTTATGTGGGAATTTTAACAGGAATGAGAATTGAAAATGGCTATTCTGTATCAGTTAATTTTCGTCATATAGGTGGACAATTAACAACGAATCTCAAAACTGCTTTAGCAAAGTAAAATTACGAAAGATATCTTAAAAAATGAGACACTTGTTTGGTCTTTTTTCAAAATTTTAGAAAATTTCTAGAAAATTTAATATGAGATAGAAATCAGACAGAGGATTTTCTATTTTACAAGAATATAGATCGATTCATCAGAAAAACATTGTTTATTTATACGCAAAAAAAAACACGAAATGAAAAGAGTTATACAAATGGGCACAGCTTCTCCATAGTACAAATGATTCTTATCATCACATTTGAAGATTCCTATAAGTAGAGCAGCGCGACAATAGAAACTCTATATCTGTAGACGAAAGATTCAACAAGACTCACTCTATCGTTCAGAGTGCATTGACACACCAAGAAACTTAAATTCATACAGCAAAGCTTTGATTGTAATGGCTGGATAGCATACTTGATAAAGCAAGAAAAATCATATTGACTCCCTGTCTGACTAAACAAGTTTTTCTTTCGAAAGAAAACATACAGTGTGTATTGAAAATTAATATTAGTATTAGATAGAAAACATTTGGCGTGCGAAGAAAAAGTAAAAACCTCTTCATTCTAGTGAGAAATTATAAATTTTCGGTCAAAAATAGATGTTAAAGGAAATCTTATTTTCTGATAAAATTCCTTTTCATATTGATGAACTTCAAAAAAATAAGATAAATTTATCAGTTCAGTTTATTTACATTCTAATACAAAATGCTTCTACAAATGCGTCCGATCCGAAAAAAAACAGATTGCAATTGAACAAATTTAAGCGAATGCATACAAACTTCAGAAAGATGTTATAGGATATTAGACGGTTCACAATTAGAAAGGGGAGGGGGTGACAGGATGGAAGAACTTCTTCCTCCTCTAAAATGTTCGACTTTCTGCCAATTTTTTTTACAAAGTCGTGAGGAATTTAGACAGAAAATAGATTTTGAAATAACATTTGTCTTTCACTGGCAGAAAGCGAAATAAAAATAAACAGATAATATCTTTTTTGAGATGAATAGAAATGAGAGAGGATGGCCTGATGACAGATTCTTTGTTTATGAACAGGATCGAGTGATGGTAGATTTTGTTCTTTCGGAAATAAAAGCACTTTTTGCAAGAATTTTTCAGCCCTTTTCACTCCTAAAAATATCGACAACCTTGAGATATAGTGCTAGTTTGTGCGGCCCATTTCAATTTACTAACAGAAAGTTCTCTACCATTTTTGTTTAAGAATAATTTGCTCTAGAAATTTTCCAAAAATTTGAAAAAATTTTTTTATTTTTCTAGTGGATGGCCAATTGGTTTTCTTGTTCGTGAAATATTAGAATCAACACAAAAGTATGAATTAGCAGTTGAACAACTAGCACAATCTTCAATAATTGCACCATGTTATTTTACTATATGTGGAACAAGTCAAACTAAGACTATCGGAACTTTACTAACTCGTAGGCAAACATTAGAAGAAAACAGGTAAATGAAAGTGAAAATACATATTAGTCATTAAATTTTTTTTTTTCATTTTGAAGACAAACAGTTTCCGAACATGGTTCAATCATACAGACTAATATTGATCATTGGAGTTCAGAAAAAGAGGAAGATATTTTGTTTTCGATAAAACGTCGAGCTTTATCTAAACAATTGTTGAATTCGATGACAGAAGTCAATGAATATGAATTATGGAAGGTAATGGGACATTAACTCAATTTATAGTATGGGCATTATTATCTTATTTTATTTG
The DNA here is from genome assembly GCA_905250075.1 of Rotaria sp. Silwood1. NCBI lineage: Eukaryota > Metazoa > Rotifera > Eurotatoria > Philodinida > Philodinidae > Rotaria > Rotaria sp. Silwood1. The sequence continues at coordinate 3,917,152 of CAJNOP010000006.1, read as the reverse complement.
ATAACTAGTCATTGTCTAAGTATTCGACTAGTATTCATTGCTAATAAAAAAAAATCGAACACTTGAAAAAGAATTATTTTAACACAAAAAAAGAATCCGAATCTATAAAAGACTGAGATCTGTTTGTCCATTTCTCATATCAAATGTCTATGATAGATTTTGATTCTATTGAAATGATTGCTACATAAATCATATAAATAATTCGAAAAACTCTACTGTCAGTAGTGATATATTAATGCATCATAGAATCGCTCTATCTTGAAGACATTTCTAATGATTTACATTCTTTTCTAGCTAATATCAGAATATCCAATATGCAATGATATAACCATTTATGGAACATTTATGTGTCCACAATATGATATATACCATACACGATATCCTCAAGACAATCGAAGATTTCATTCTTACGAAAATGTTCAATTTATCTTACTGACTGATTTGAAAGTAAGTCATTTAGTATTTAAAAGAATATTCTACTATATTATGCATAAAATATAATGCTTGTTCTGTCTCTATTTTAAACATTTATAAAGAATGAAAACTACGTATAATTATATTACTCTTCATATTTGTTTAGGATGATTTATATTGGCGATTGTCATCAACTTATGTTTGTTGTAATTGTGGACGCGAATTTGATATTAATGATAATCCAGGTGGTAATTGCATGCATACTGGAACATGGCATGCAAGATTTAATCATTGTTCTTATTTAAAATGTGGTTTTCATTTGGGTAAAAAAGCATCGATCGGTATACAACATTGGTCGTGTTGTTATTCATTAGAAAATCGATCTGATGTATGCAGTCAAAGCAATCCTCATACATTCATCAAACAATAATGAATCAAATTAAACATTTCTTATTTACTTTTGTTTTGCTCTCATATTTAAATAAGCTTGAAAATATTATTGAAAAAAATATCTTAATGATTCGAATATATCTAACTTTTCTAATGAAGGATGATCATCCATAAACATTGAATAGTAACTCTGTGTGTAAAAAGTCTTTGCATAATATATCTAGTCACATTCCATCTAATTTACTTACAAGTCACTGAAGCGAATCAACAATAACAAGCGAGAACTAGAATTTCATGCTTCGTCTAACTACATATTTAGAGATGTTCCATGAAAAAAATTAGAGATAGCGAAAACATGCGGGGGAGGGGTCAACCGATTTTGAATTTGATCCCCTAGGAATTTCAGGCCTTGTCTACTATAGATGAATCTAAAACACTACGGTCTAAAGATTTACCTCTGGTTTGCTAGGGCTGTCAGACCACAGATACTCTCAAAAATAACGCAAAAAAGTATAGAAAATTGACCTATACTTTTTTGAAATTTTTCGGTCGCAAATTTTCCACTATTCAAATTGAGTCATATACCAATCGATAGAGCTTCACTTGCTCTACAAAACTATATATATATGGTATTTCTCTTTGGTTTCAACTTAGAGTCGAAAAAGTCAAAAAATCGTGTTTTTTTCAGCATATAAAATTTGGTCCTTTTTCCAGTATTTTGGCCTAATGTATAAGAGAGAAATCGATTGGCAAAAAAAATTATTTCGTTTTGTAGCTCATTCAATTCTGCATCGAATCGTATATTAGTCATTCTTTTAAAACGTTCGAGCAATGAATGAAGTTAATAAAACTATTATTACCAAACTTATCATCTACTTCAATCCAAATATCGAACACAATAAGTCGTTAGTTCATCATGTGGCATTGTCTTCTAATTAATTTTTAACATGATGAACATGTTTTGAAGTCTAAAATAATCTATACAGCGATGATGAAAAGTATTCTATTGAATTGAGTGCTAATAGTTTTAAATCATTGTGATTTCTGATTGGCAAATAGAAGTCCAATCTATGTATAAATATTTATTAAAATACAGATTCGAAGAATTTTAATGGTTTGTATAAAAATCATTGACATGTAATTCAGATATCTATTAGATGAAAACTAATGCCATCTAGTTTGAAGATATGTTTTTCTGCATATATCGAAACCATAATAAACAGAAAAGATCGCATATCTTTTTGCATCAAACTGACAAAAATCTATTTTGTTGTTCTAATGAAGATTCAAATTTTTAAGGTCATGAAATATCAGCAAAAATAAATTAGATCCATTGAGAATTTAATAACAATTGGTATTATTTCGATAACCAAGAAACTCTCGATCAGCTTTCGCTGCTTTGTAATCTATTCGATTTTCGTATGATTTGATAGTTAGGCTTCCATGTATTTGCCAAACGTCTGATAAAAGTAAACTTTCATATTATTTCACAAGAAACCAGAAAGCTTATTACAAGAATCATATGATACATCTTATAGTTAGGGATCTGAAAAGTGGTTCCGGTTCCGACAGGATCGAAACTGGGACCGGGACTAAAATTTCAATTTTGCTGGGACTTACAATTTTTCAGGCTGCTCCCGGTCAGCTTATTTTCATCAACTATTATACAACAATATTTTCATATTTTTTACTGTTTTAATCAAAAATTTGTAAATCGACTGTTTTTGTTCTCTAATCCAATACAAGCCTTTTACAGATTACGATTATGTTACTAAAAATTGGTTTTTTTTTGGAAAGTTGAACAGTTTTTCGGGTATGAAAAACATAATATACAAAGATTTTATTCGATACCAGTTGAAACATTCTCTTATATGTACAGTGTTTTATCATGGTTCTGCTATTTTTAGTGTGAATTGCTTAGTTTTGTTGTTGTACTCATCTTTGTTTGAGAAAAACTTTGCTACTTCTTGGGAACAGAAAAATAAAAATAAAACTTAGGCTTAATCTTGCAAAAAAAAACCGAAACTAGTTCTAAAAATAGAAATCCTAGTCTTCCAGATCCTGAGGTACTTTTTCAGATAACAGACATTTCTTTTTTCTCGAATAGTACTGTACCAGCTGACATGTACGAAGGGCGTGTGTAACTTGAGGAAAAACCGATTCTAAGTCTTGATATGTTTGAAAACAGAAAATTTTAGCTATAATCAAGACCGGAACCGGATCGGAACTGAAAAAAAGTTATTTTGCTAATCCCTACCTATATTACATCTACAATGGACAATTCCAGTTAATGTATGTGAATGTGAAAGAAGTTTTTCATCGTTAAGAAGCCTTAAAATGTACATTCGAAATATAACAGGTCAAGAAAGATTATCCAGTTTATCTTTAATATGTATTGAACGTGACTTTGATATTGATTCAGATACTATTATAACTGAATTTATATCAAAAGATAAAGATGGAAAAAGATATTTTGAACAACAATAAACTGATAATATGTAAGGTTTGAAATAGAACATTTATTATTATTATTGTCGCTTTAAAAAATTTATTGCTTCCCCTAGAAACTTTAGCTTGCACCGCCTATGAATCAGATAATATTTTACAAGTAAAATCTCAAAAAAATAATCTCTGATGTGTTACAAGACACGAAACAAATTTTGTTCGAACGTTGTTTATTGAAAAAGAACCATCAGACTACTTTTTTTCAATAGGAGTCTTCTAGCTCATTGGTTTTTATATTCATTTCCTTCTATTTCAAACACTTAAAAAAATTTTATTTTTTTTTATAATTTATTTTAACAAAAATAGAAAAAAATACGAGGAAGAGCCGAATAAAAGGCTACATCTATATCCGTCCATCTTCAACACTAACCCGCCCCGTGGCGAGATGCACTGTCACTGACCTTCACCCACCTATCCACCACTTCGACTGGGCCTTCTCTAACTGGGCCTCCATTTCGTCTGCCCAAGCCTCCATTGCATCTGCTCGAGCCTCCATTTCCTTTGCTCGAGCCTCCATTTCATCTGCCCGAGCCTCCCACTCGGCTAACTGGGCCTTCAATATTGCGATCACAGCCTCCCAGTCTACATCTACCGGCTGTTGTTGGGTGGTTGGTGACGTTGATGGAATCTAAAATACACAACATTAAACAATTAATATAAAACAAAAAGAAATAAAAACAATAATTCATGAGGTACCAAAAAAGGACTGAAAGAGTGGTCAGTAAGATGATCAATTGAGACAAAATATGATAAGAAATTGGAAATAAATGTTAGTCTAGTCTGAACTCTGTGTACTACTCTTCTAATATTCTAAGTTTATTTGTACCGTGTTTGTGTTTGTATTAGTGATTCTACTCATTGTTGTTGTTTGTTCGATCTTTCACTTGATAAAAAAAATAATACAACTACGAGTGAAGGAAAATTGTTAATGACGAAGGACTAATATGAATGAGAGAAACAAGAGAAAATATAACTATCAATAAGCAGCTTTTTTTTGCTTTGTTTTTCTCTCTTCTTGTAAATGATTGGTCTCAAGAGTAAAGTGAATAGAAAAGGTCAACTATTGAACAGTGTTACGAAAAAAGAACGAAGCGAATATATCTGCGTAAGACCTTAAACAGGCTAGACAGAATTGAAAATGAATTAAGAAATGTATTTGGTGTTGCCACGTAACAACACCAATGACATTTAATAATTTATTGAATTTTAATTCGATCTAGTCTGTTTGAGGCCTAAGGTCAACGGAAAAGAAGAAATAGTTGTGTGGTGTCAAATAACAAGTAGTTATTTGTGACTGAACAATGGAATCCATGTAAAAGAAAAAGACGAAAAAAAAATTTGATTTTAATCGATTTTAATCCATTGAAATAAATTTATAAATAATCAGCTTCAATCAAGACAATGGATTTTTATCTAATTTATCGACATTTTGTGTTATATGAATAAATTTCAAATGATATCATATCTTAAAGTGTGACACATATCTCAAAGGTTATGATCTAGTATTATACTTAACATCTGATGAGGCCCCATGTAAAAAAAACGGTCAAAAAAAAAAGATAAAAACTGATTTTTCAACCAATAATCACAAAAATTCGATTAAATACAATACTTTTGATTAAATTCAACAAAATAATAGATTAAATTTGTGTGACTTTGGTTTAGTAGCAACTCTATAGTTTTCAAAAACGAGCAATCCAAAAAATCATGGAAAATAAGAGGGTTCGTGTTCGAATCTGGAGAAAACCACTTATATTCGATATGTATGATAATAATAGATTAAAAGGTAATAATAGTTTAAAATGGATTATAAGGTAATAGTGAGCATAAAGTGGAAAAACTCCGGTTAGGATCAGTTTCTACGTGATTAAAAATCGATTATAATATATTTTTTGTGTTGAGAACTCTATTATAATGGCACTATTGTAATTCAAATTTAATAATTAAATTGGATTTAAAATCAAAAAAATCCGATAAAATTGATTTCACTATATAATCTATTATAATAGATTTTTCAGGACAAAACAATCTACAGGGTGGTCCAAAAGTAACCGAACAGTCTTTGATTGCGAATAACTTTTGATAGGAACAAGATAGACAGCTGTGGCTTTCACCATTTGAAAGAAGACATGAAGACGCATTGAAATGTATTATATAAAATAATTTGATCTAGTTTTTTCAAGGCCTTACATCAACGGTTTAAAAAACCAACACACTCCGTAAGGTGGCTATACGGAATTTTTTATGATCAGGCGTGCATTCGAACCGCTTTTCGAAAACCTGTAAAGTCCATACTTTGGTAGTTACTTCTTCAGAAGTTATAGGTATTCTGCTCGAAACTATGAACCAATTTTTCTATTTATTCCTGTGAAAAAATAACTTTTTTGTTTTTTTCTTATTTTATAAGAAACCATTTTTCCGGCAGTTTGTTTAGAAAATTGATAAAGAAAGGTCTAGAAAACATCTTAGAAAAACCTATAATATATGATTCGATGCATTTTCATCTCTTCTTTCAAACGGAGAAAACCACAACTCTCTATCTTGTTCCTATCAAAAGTGATTCGCAATTAACGACTGCCAGGTTACTTTTGGACCACCTTGTATTATAATCAGATCTTTTACGCTTTTTTCTACATGGCGCAAGAAATTTGAAAAAACAATAGAAAATTTGAGTTTCTAAGTTAAAACTCGAGAAAAACATGTTTTATGATCATAACAAATAAAATCGATTAAAATTGATTAAAAATCGAATGATCTGATTAAAATCAGATTTTTTCATCTTTCCGTTTTTTTTAACATGCGAAGGACATATAACTCAATAAGAGTAGAAAGAAAATATTAACCTAATCGTTGACATAAAAATGTCAGAACTTTTTCTTTCAAAAATCTATCTCAATCTAAATATCTTCAAATAATTTTCTTTGTCACTAAAACGCTTATTAAATTAAACATATACTGAAGATGATCTT
>CAJNOP010000006.1:3874016-3910864 GCA_905250075.1 Rotaria sp. Silwood1 | reverse complement strand
GTAACAAATTGATTTCGAATTATTCAATAGGCTATAGGTAATAATCTTGAATGAGAATATCGAGAATTACATGAAAAACTTGAAGAAAATGAAGAATTTACTAACGAAAAATCTTAAGCACAATGCTTGGAGCAATTTGCAGCAAAAGTTCATTTACTTAAAGAACAATTAATGAAGTTCAGTATGTTTACAAATAGATATTTCAAATGAAAATGAATATTTTTTCTTTTTCTTATAGAGAAAAACAAAAGATTAATCGAATTATTCGTATACTTAAAAAATGTCTTCGTGATGCGACAACTCTTGCTAATGAATCTTGTGAACAAATCAATGCTTATAAATAACAAGTAAAAGAATATCTGATTAATATTTATATTGAATATCTAAATTTGTTGTTTTGTTTTTTTGAAAGACTGAAAAAACAAGTATACATGTACATAATATGAAACAACGACAACAACAAGAAATAATACAAATGAAACAATATTATTTATGAAAAGCTTTACAAGAAAATGAAGAAAAATCCAACATATCAATGAACTCGGTAAGAATTAGATTTGTTTTTTTTCCTGCCAATTCTTCTTACGTTAGAGCAGATTAGTTTTAAAATGTTGATTTGAACACATAATCGTATTATGCTTTGTTTTTTGCTTATCTAATTTTAAATCAGATGAAAATCAACTATATTCGATCTATTCTCACATCGAGTTAGCAAATCAAATGTAGATAAAACAAATGAAATATTCAAATCATTTGTTTATCTTCTACATTTTATATATAGAATATTTATTCTTTTAAATAAAAAGATCATTAAATAGATATGGGTCAAACCAGCGTTACGGAATTTCAATTTCTTTGCATTGCAACAACAATATCTCCTCACAGATCAAAGCAAACTCTCCGAAAGTTTTACCATAGATGGAGACTATGATGGTCTATTAAGAGTAAAAATTTTGTTCATTTTCGTTTGGTCAAACCTGAGCTATTCAAAAAACATTGACCGCTACGGAATTTCAAAAAATGGAATTTTTTTAAGGGTGAGTTGAATGTTTAGCATTTTACTACGAAATCAAGAAACATGTAAATAAACCGTCTATATAAAAGTTGCTCAGTTTTCCACAAGCTTTTAGAACATAAAGTTAGTTTTGAACAAACCTAAACGCATTGAATAAAAAACTAAAAAATACTGTTCGTTACGGAATTTCAACCTTTTTTCAAAAATCGAAGTTTGGACTGGGATAAAATCAAAAAATATCAAAGCCAACCATATAAACCTTCTCAAAGTTCGATTCTGCACCAAATGGTATGTTTTTTATTAGAATCCAGTAAAAAAAAATTTCGCTTTTTTCGACCCGGAAAATTTTCGAAAAAATTTAAAGTTTAAATTTTGAAAAACTAAATACTCCATTTTGTTCAAAATTCGATGCTGATTCCAAATATAACCAAATATATGAACAAAAACAGCATGAAACATTCAATAGTCTAAAAACACACTGCGATTTTCGGACACTGATGAAATTCCGTAACGCAGTATTTATAGGAAACAGATGAGGAAAGTAAATCAAACTACACTGAAAATAAGTGTATTCGATAGAGCTCGTTGAGTTCTATCTGTAGGTGTCGTTAAGATTGCAACAATTAGCAAGGTAAGCGAGCAAAACACATTATAAGCAAGTTTCGTTACGGAATTTCATTAAAAATGGAGATGGTTTGTGAAAGCATCATTTTGTTTCATGGATATCTAACATTTGTATAAAGGCTATGTATGGAAAGAGTACTTCGTATTCAATCGCTTCATATCTAATTGAAGAATTTTTATTCTATTCATTTGTGTTTATTTAATGACGTATTCCACTACTATCTTTCACAAAAATTTTCCAGTTAATAATCCTAAGAAAAATTTCGTGTGTCTGAGACATTTAAAGCTGCACAGGAACAGAAACGTTTTCATTTTATACACTGTTGATCATGCTCTTTTCAATGCTAAACTCAGCTTTCTCTACTTTTGAGTTCGAACCCTCCCCATGCGTGGGTGACCGCTGGCTAGTTTTGCCCATATCGGTGTTTAAGAAGAAAACAAAGAAATATTCATTATGAATTATTCACCTCTTCAATCTGACATCATTTGCTTTCTATTCAAACAATTGCACGACACATGTATCGAAAGATATTCGATAGAGTATTGAGATTTATTCGTTTATGCATACTACACATTGAAATTCTTTTTTCTTTCTATTCTCCTCCATAATTTATATTTAGATTTCTTGTTATCTAAGGTAAGTTAGTTACTGATTCGAGGTTTTTTTTTACATCAATTCACATAATCACGTGTATCAACTAGAAAATGTTGTATATCGAATGCAACATGACGAACACATTCAAATATGTTCAATAATATTTTTATTCTAGATTATAGTCAAATGTTATGTACAAATAAGAAATCAATTACAGACAAATTCACATTTATCGTTCAATATATACATTCTGTATTAGAAAAAAATGATTTTATTGGATTAAAAAATTCAGTAAGAAAAATCAAAACTTTTGTCGGCATATTTTGTTTTATTTTGTTAAAGACACATGCACCTAGTTCTGAATTAATTGTGAGTCAAACATGGATCAGTCGATATCAATATGATCATATTGATGTTCAAGTAGATGCACGACGAAGAAAAAATAATATTTTTTTGGCCGTTCAAGTAAAGAAAATATTTTTGAAAAAAATATAATAATATAGATTTGAAAAAAATTTTAGAAAGAGAAAACAAGTCGGAGAAACCAAATAACCATTAACATTGATGAACATATCAAAGAGGTTGATGAAAAATTAAAGTAAGACGCTATTCTTTGTGAAAAAGTTTTTATATTTTCTTGTATAGCTTAGATAAACGAGAAAAATTGGATCATATTTTAAATATATTAATCAATGGATTCAAAAAAGACATTACTAATACAAGTTCTGGTGGTAATGACAATCAATTACCATCACTTAGTAACACTCCATCATCTCCTGGTGAAGATATGCAACCAGCACAACAACAATCATTACCACCAATGTATTTTGGCAGTTCACGTGATCCTCCACCTCCGCATATGATGCATCCTGAAAGTCTTCCTCCACCACAACCAGGTCAATTTGTTTATGAGTTTTATGGAGCAGGACCACCATCTATGATGCATGGTCCACCACCTCCTCATCATCATCCACATATGGGTAATTTACTTAGTTCAGAACCATCACCTCATGCACGTGATATGATGTTTATGCATGGATCATCAACACAACTGATGCCACGTACTTATTCACCACATACACATCATATTAATAATCCACAAAATTCAAATTCATCATCAATTGTTATATGTGGTTCATGTCATAAAAAAGTACAAGATAATGAAGAAACAGTATTTTGTCAATTAGGTTGTAAGTTTTTCTATCATCGAACATGTGTTGGATTAACAGAACAAGCCTTAAAAATGCTTAATCAAGAAAATTATGCCGAATGGGTATGTAATAAATGCTTTGCAGAAAAACATGTACCACCAGTTAAATTTATATCATGAATCTTTCGTACTCATTCTGTTTTTTTTTCTTCTTTTTATATGTGTGTATCTGCTTGTATTATGTAGAATACTAAATGTCAACTCTATGTACATCTTATCTCATTCGATTCATTTGTCATAAAGCTTAATACATATAATAAACAAGATGATAAGAAATTTTTCGATTATTTCAAATAGTTTGATCAAGTTGGAATTTGATATTAAAAAATAGAATACTTTAAAGTAAATGAACAACATGTCGATCATGATTAAATATTAGTAAGTCATTACCTAAAAACAAAATATTCATTTTCTTTTAATAATCAACTAGACCTGGAAAATCATTATTAATTGTTGGTAATTCAAGTGTAGTCAAATAATATTTTAATAATGAAAGAATATCATGAATTAATGTTATTAAAATAGATTTTAATGGTAAACGTTAAATAATTATAGAAAATAATTTTATATGAAATGAATATACTTCATCTGATATAAATTTATCAGATTGTTCAACAATAATAATCAACATTTCACGTGGATTGCCATGTTTTGTAATATGTGTTAAAGCATCTTGAGAAAATAGTTTATATTCATTATATAATTTATTTTTATAGTTTCTCGTATAAATTAAATAGATAGGTACATAAATCTCAAATAGATTCATAGATTTGTTGTTCAATTAATGATGTAAGATAGTTAAGAGCTTTGTCAAATTGATTATTATTGATCAAATTTGAGATTTCTTTAACAATCAATGTATTTGGATAAAATGATGCTGAATTAGTCTCATTCTTTGACATTTTTTATTCTCGAATAAATTTATAATATAAAATTTCACTTTAAATAAAGTATGTCAATATTTGACTTGCATCTATTTTCAAATCATTAGTTCTGATTGAAAAAGAAAACTCAAAATACAAACTTGTTTGCTTCATTTTTCTTGATTATATTAGTTTGAACTGTTTTTGCAACTGGTTTCTTTTCTTCTATTGGTTTAGCATCAATAACTGAACTAGATCTTGTTGAAATAAGCGATTATTGTTGAAAAGAAACGGTTGGTATAACAATAGAAAAAGATTTTATTCTCAAGCCAAGTACTTCCTATTAAAAGAAATTATATTGATTAACAATTCAAGTTTATTTTACTTGTCATTAGCACTATTGTTATAAGATAATGATGATGATGATGATGTTATTATCGGCTTTTTTTTTCTTATTTATTCTTTGCTGTTTTAGAAGAAGCATAGGTTTTGAACATTTTTTCTTTTATATATTAATAATGTGCAATATCTAGAACAAAGTTAATACACTTGTCAATATTCACTAGTAACAAGTTATTTATTTCAGCTAATCCGATTAAAACTATAATAGAAAGCTGAATTATAGTAGTCAGAAGATTGTGACTTTCGGAATAAAAAAACATTCAGTAAAATGTACTCGAGTCAATGTATATGTGTTCTATGTAAAGAAAGAGACTTTATCATCAAATCAAAATCACAATAGAAAACAACTAGAAAATGAAGTATTTAATAATGAAAATAACTGTATATTCTGAAATAAAATAACGGAAAAAAATGTTTTTATTAATTTTCGTCTCCTAAGATAGTCTTTTTTCAAGTTCTTGTCTATAAAATTCAAATATCTATCTAGCTATTTGTTTAGCTAATATATATAGCTTGTTTAAGAGTATATTCATATCAAATTTTCCACTTGCATGCATAGTCAATATATCATTTAATATTATTTCAAAAATAAAAACAAAATATGTTGTTAATGCTAATTTATCTTTTGTTTTTGGTAATGATAAAAGATCTTTCGTTGATTGTTGAATAATTGGTACAACTACAAAAGCATATTTCATTGGTAAATTAGCATCAAGCATTGTTAAACAAAGTGTATTAGATAAACATGTAAATATTGTTCTTCATACATAACTATATTTAATTGTGAACGTGGATAATGTTGAGTTAATACAGTTGAATGAACTAATAAAGGGTGATCGAAAAGTCTTGGTACCTCGCAGAAAAAATTCCTTTTCTCCTTTATAACAAATGAAGAAAAGCTCAAAATTGGACTGATAGTCAATCATTAGCAGATGAGTATTACCCTAAATTTTCACAACTATAACTCAAGTTATAGTGAAGATATATAACTTTGAACTAATAGAAAAATTTTTTTCGCATGACGAAAACAAGTAACGGATGTCCATGATGACTTCTCCTACCCCTCGTATATTGTCTCTTTCTTTTTCAATTTCTAATATCTTTCTTGAAAACACAAAATATACCAGAAGATGCAGCTTGAAGAGCTCTACAACCTACAATGCAAAGCTTATTTTATATATGGTCCTTTAGTGTTCAAAATGGATGAAAATGATGAAAAGAGTAAATTTAAAAAAAGAATTCATCGTGTATAAAAAATTACTTTTTCGCAACATCCGAATTCGCTCACTTAGAAATGTGTACTAAAGGACCATATATAAAATAAGCTTTGCATTGTAGGACGTAGAGCTTTTCAAGCTGCATCTTCTGGCATATTTTGTGCTTTCAAGAAAGATATTAGAAAGTGAAAAAGAAAGATACAATATACGAGGGGTGGGAGAAGTCATCATGGACATCCGTTACTTGATTTCGTCATGCGAAAAAAATTTTTCTATTAGTTCAAAGTTATATATCTTCACTATAACTTGAGTTATGGTTGTGAAAATTTAGGGTAATACTCATCTGGTAATGATTGACTATCAGTCCAATTTTGAGCTTTTCTTCATTTGTTATAAGGGAGAAAAGGGATTTTTTCTGCGAGGTACCAAAACTTTCGAATCACCCTTTAAGTGCGTAAGAGTGAATCAATTATTTGAACCTATAAGAGAAAAAATATGATAATTTAAATACAAAGAAGATATGACTGACTGTTTCTGGTGTTCCATATAAAAACTTAACAAATTGAAATAGTAATGGTACACCTTTGTCAAATCCTCTTTCTAAATAGAATCTAATAACTTTTGCGAATAGTTCACTTAAACAAATAAATGTCAATAAAATTTTGTCAGAATAAAAATAATTATTATAATGAATATAAAAGTTTTTGATAAAACCACTGCACAAATGTTGACTGTTTGTAGCAATTTTGCTAAAAAATGTCTTAATTATATAATTTCAAACAAACCAAGAACAATGTTTTTGATTTTACACTTACATGAGTCAAAAGTTGTCTAGTATGATTTATCAATGGAAATAAAGTCTATCTGATGTACTTGACTTTACTAAAAGTCATTAAGTCATGTATCTAAATAAAGAATTTTCATGAGGCTTTCTCAATTAATATATAAGATCTTAGAATCCATGAATGATGCTCCCCGGACACTTGCTCCTGCGACAATTGCTCTCCGGACAATTGCTCTCCAGCGACAATTGCTCCCGCGACATTTGCTCTCATGACATTTGCTCCCCAAGGACAGTTGCTCCCCAAGGACAATTGCTCCCCGGACACTTGCTCTCCTATGACAATTGCTCCCTGATGACATTTGCTCTCCTATGACATTTGCTCCCCGAACACACGCTTTCCAATCACATTTGCTCCCCAATTTCACTTGGCCTTAAGCTACGATTTTTTTGTTGACAAATTCAATATAATTTTTTAAGACTTAAAAATTGATAAAATTAAGAAAAGAATGAGATGATTAGAAATTCGTGCAGAATTTAAGATTCCTGAAAATTCACGAATTAATTTTAAATATATAGCTAATTTTACTGCAGTTTTATCGGAATTCCGAAAGGTGGTAGTATGGATCTATAAATATATGAAGAGCATAGAACAAATAAAATAGGAAAAGGGTGTGGGTGGGTGTAAATATAGATCTTTCCTTTACTCACATCCACACCCACACCCTCCGGGTTGGGTCCGGGTCCAACATTTTTTAAACAAGCGCGTCCGGTTCCGGGTACAGGTGTAGCAAATTGTAAACGGATCCGAGTCCAGGTCCAAAGATCTTGGACCCGAAGGGCCCTAACCCACACTCACACCCACTCCACACCCACCTCATACCCATATCCACATCCCACACCCACGCCCTAGCCACACCCACATCCACGCCCATTATGTTGAATTTGTCAAAAAAAAAGCCGTAGCTTAAGGCCAAGTGAAGTGGGGGAGCAAATGTGATTGGAAAGCATGTGTTCGGGTAGCAAATGTGATTGGAAAGCATGTGTCCGGGGAGCAATTGTCCTTGGGGAGCAACTGTCATTGGGGAGCAAATGTCACGAGAGCAAATGTCGCGGGAGCAATTGTCGCTGGAGAGCAATTGTCCGGGGAGCAATTGTCGTGGGAGCAAGTGTTCGGGGAGCATCATTCGTGTTACCAAGATCTTAGTTGTAAAATCATTCTGTCGATCAGTTCAATTAGAGAGTAATAATTACGAATAATTCTTAAGTTGAACAATTGTCTAATTTTGATCTGTTGTAAGATATAAAAACGGTATAAGTAAGTTTCTACTAAATATAACTTCCATTTTACAATATTCTTATACTCAAATATTTCGTTACAAATTCAAATTCAAATTCAAATTCTAGTGTGTCAAACCAAACATTTGCTCATAGATCAATGAAAATCTTATTACCGGTTAGAAATTATAAATGTATTTGTTTTGATTCATCAGCTCTAGGAAACTTTTCAATAAGATTTTCAAATAGTTTTGTTTTATTATCAATATTCGTTAAATCTAAACATTTTTTTCTAACATATAATAATATTTTTTATTTTCAACATTACGTTCAATTAAATCTTGTAAAATCGTTTCAGCTCGATCATTTGAACCCAAAACACATATATAAAATATATTTTATTTCTGCTAATGCTAATTTATTATAAATATCTTTTTTATATATTTGTATATGACGTAAAGTATCTTTATATTGTTCACTTTCATGTAAAATAAGATTTTGATATAATAAAAATTCTGAATGTTTATTGTCATATTGTTTGTCTGATGATAGTGCTAGATGATCTTGTTGAGTTTTTTCGAAATTCTTCAAGTACACATTGTACTATATCATAATTACCTAATAAATTATATGATATTACAAAACTAATTCATGATTGTCGTTGACTAAGTTTTAAATTAAATAATTGATGACGTGTTCCTTAAAAAATTTTTATATTAAAATTATGGATTGACAGTTTAATTCTTACTTTATAACCTTCAAGATCACACATTTGAATTTGTAATAATGATAAATCATGAAGAATCGTCAAACTATCCTGTTAAAATAAATACATTTTTATTAAATAATTTCCAATAAAAAATAAACGTACATTTAATATGTAAAGCTAATAATCTCACTTTGCCTATCTTTTCACATTGTATGGCTTTTATTACTTCATCACATTTACATTTGTATCGTTGCCATAGATCATAGACATGCCATACTACATGAGTTGTAATATTATTTTTAATTCCATTACGAATATTTTCTGCAGCCTCTTCTTTTGTAATCATATAATTACGAATTAAATCTTTCATAGCCAACATTTCTAAGGAAACAAAAAAATAATGTTAAATGCAGTTTATACATATCACCATAATTCAGATATTTTTTAAAATATTTCTCTAGCAACTCTTTCTTACATTTTTTTTATTCATAAAAACGCTGATTAAATCACAGATGATGAGATATTGATTTAAAAAAGAAAAATCAAGTAACATACCACAAGTTTTTTTTAAATTAACTATTTTCACGTGCTGGCAATTGTTGACTGGGAGGTTGATTTGATCGAGCTAGTGATGGCATAATTGTCTATCTATAAAGAGAAAAGAAATAGGTATGAAAAAAATTAGAATTTCAACTTTTCAAAATACTACAATACACTGCTAGTTTTGCTTATATTCTAATTTAAAAGCTAAATAAGATTATGAGAGAAAAAAAAATGAAATCCTAAAATGAAAGAACAAGAAAACAAAATAAAGAATTAAATGCAAAGAAGAAGATTGACATTGAAATATCCAACAACCAATATTTGTTGAAATTCTTTGTTTCTATCATTTGAAATATATTGTGTTATGAAAAAGCATACAAAATGAATCATATGAAATAGGAATAAAAGAAGTATGCTTTTTTTTTATGTTATGAATGTCATAACTTCTTTTCATAACAACCGAGTCAAACATTGAATGACTTATTTCTTCTCGTTTCTTACTTAAAGGGTGACACACGAAGCTTCTCTATTAAGTTATCTTTTTTTTGGTTTATTGTTGCAATAGAACAGCGTAAAAACTTGATCCTTTTTTCTTAGATCGAGCAAGATATTGTGTGCAAAAACATATCAAAATCTTAGAAGAATTTGTATCGTCAAATTCTTTCACAACTTCATCGAATAAGAAAGATTATCTTTTCATTATTCTTTGCCAATTTTATAACGTAAGAATAGGAAACAATGACTATTAGAAAAAGAAATACTCTATAAGTTTCACAACAGTCGATAGAAACTCTATTAGAGAATCTTTTATTAAAGTCTACTTCGAAAGAGATTTTGTTAAACACCAACAAATCGATAGGAATCATTCAAAGTTAAAATCAATAGGAAAAAATTCGAGAGAAATGTAATTTGTTAATATAGATTTTAATGTTTATATTTTTTTTTCGTCGTCTGCTATACGCATTTTAATCACTACTGTAGTTTTATATTTTGTTTTTAGATTGAACTTGACAGTATTGACAACTGCACAAACATGGAACCATCGGAGAATAATAAAACAGTTAATATGCAGTCCACTACAGCAAGTCTAAACAAATCGGATAATGAAAATGAACAAATTTTCCAATCGTCATCTTGTTCTATATCACAGAAAGAATCAACAAATCCTGGCACTCTTTGTGTTGTGTGCTCAACAAGAAATCGAGCATTGGCATTCGTACCTTGTGGGCACTTCAGTGTGTGCGTCCCGTGTGGTCATGGTTTAGTAGCATGTCCAATTTGTGGCACAAACATTAAAGCATTAGTCAAAGTTTATATTTGAACTGTATTATGCTAAATATTTCGATTATTCGGTAATTTTCGATCGTAGAATAATGCACTGATAGGAAGTTTTCATGATTTACTATTCTATTACATCTTTTTATCTAGAATGCCTATCACTTTTTGATTAAATATAATAAAACATTCTCACATATTTTTATTCTACGAGACATAACTGATTCGTTACGAATGAACTATATCAAGATGTATTTTCTCAATCAACTTATGTATCAGTTAGAGTAGATATTGTTTGAAATCACTTTTTCTTCAATCACTGCCAAGTAAAATCAAAGTCTAAGTGTTCATATGTCATATGAAATATAGCCACTGACGTTCCCTAAAAAAAGGCCATAATAATAATAATAATAAATCAAAAATTCTCTTCTAAAAAAAACAATATTCATTTTTCAACGACAAAGATTTTCGTTAAAATAAATATGCAAATGATTGAGAACACAAGTACACAACTGCATCTATAAAAATCAGGATCAAACCTCTATATTGATCCATAAAAAACTGAAAACTAGCATTTAATATCATTTCTATTCTTTACTCTTTGTATCCTTTATTCGTTATGCAAAACATACATTATTTTTATTCTGCTTACATTGTACTTGATTATAGTTTGATTCCAAATATCACAACAATTCTCAAAATTCAAAATATATATAGAATACAAGCATTCAGACAGTAGTGACCCGACAACGTCGATAACTGAGAGGAGAGCCATGTTCGTTTTTAGGAAGAAGTGATTTTTGTCTAATAGAATACAAGAAAATTTTTCTTTCCGTTGAGGAAAAATGAAAAGTTTCCATGATTGGAAGATAACGTATTCGCAATACTCTTTCATCAATTGGGTCGCTGCTGCACTTAGGTTATTCAACTAAGAATGCCGTACATCATCATGTATCAAACATGTATCTATTTTCTTTTTAGTAAATCTTTCTTGTCTTTCGTTGAAAAATCGATTCTGAGTGTTTCTGCTTCATTGTATCTATGTCAATTCTTTTTATAATTAACACTTGTTATACAGTTTATGTGTTTCAAAATGAAATTGGTTAAATCAATAAATTAGAATTAAACAAAGTGTTGTGTGCAGTAGAAAATATTTGTAAGTTCAAAACTGAAGTAAAATATAATCTATTCAAAATGACGACACTATTGGAATTACGACTATTAATATTTGTCTTGATTTGGTGTATCCTTATGTTGAATATGATCAGTTTCAACTATTTCGTCAAGTATCATTGATATTGTTCTTTTTTTTGTGTGGTCTTTTACTTGAGATACTTGCAGCTATTGGATTTAGAGCAACAGGTTGTAGAATTTCTTTTTTTATTTTAATTGATGATGATGCATATATTATGTACTTTGAAAATGCATATTGAAGAAGTCGAAAGTTTTATTGGATTTGAAATTATTTGTGTTCTTTAAACACATTTTTGACTACTGTATAAAAATGCGATAACATAAAAAAGAATAAGTTTTTTACTAGTTGAAAATCTAAATATTTCGTTCCATGATGAAAAGTTGATTGTTATTTTCATAGACGACAAAAAATACAATACCATACAAAATCTGTATTTGGACAAAATCAAACATTTCGGATGATCTATCAAGCTAACATTTGAATGAGCAGCATGTCTTGCGAATATTTCTAAATCTTTTACGATGAAAAATCATCACAATATGAATCATTGGTTGATACTATATAGATTCGACTAATAGTAAATGTATTTTTGAGCGAACATTATTTACACCTCTTTATTAAAAGGAATCAGTAGATCTACTAGGATCAGATCAATCAGAAAAAAAACACAGTCAAAAATGGGATATATGAGAAAAGAAAAAAATTCGAATACTTGAACTTAGAAAGTTTAGCTTATTGTTTAGTTAAGAGCTCGACTTTTATGCATAACTGTCGAATTTGCATTAACTAATATAACTTCGACAATAATACGTAAAAGTCGAGTAGCTCCTAAAGAATGCGCTAGAACTTCAAATGTTAAGTATCGAAACTTTTCTTCTTATACACGGACTATTTTCATCTGTATGCTAATTCATATTGGATTCATAAAATCCATAGGATTACTTTTTTTTCAGACAGTGGTACACTTCCTATTGATTCACTCGCTAATCAAAAATAAAGAGTTAAATAAACAGTTGTTTACTACTTCTATTATTGATAATCCTTTATTTTCGACATACTTTTTCTGTTTATATCATTCTCATGCTAATTAACGTAATGTATGCACTACGGAACACTTTATGTGAATAGAGATATGATTAGTGTAAGTGGTTAATATGATTTATTATATTACTCGTACTTGAAATTCACATAGTTCTTCTCGATCATAAAACTTTTCTAATAATTTCTATTACATATGACATACATATATTTTGGTAAAAGGTTAAAAATGCCAGAGTAAGCTGGATCGAGACAAGTGGTTCATGGTCAGCACTATTAAATACTTTGTTTTTATGGACAAATGTTAAATTATTTCAATGTTGTTTTTTTTTGTATCTGTTGATATACAAAAAGAAAAGAAGAAAACAATCCACAATTTCTGAGTACGTCAATGATAACTCCAATTAACTTGTACATATCTCTTTTATCCTTCTAGTGTTAGTCACTACTATATATAATAGTACAATCACTAGCAATGGCTTATCGTTGTTATTTCGTCATCGGTACAACTCATCCCGTTAAAAAAGATTAGTCTTCACTTCTTTATTTCGTTGTGTGTCATTTTTTGATTCAAAATGTCGATGTAATGAGGAGAATACACAACGTGTACACAGATGTGTGAGTGGATGTTTGTAGGGGGTGTGGGCGAAGATGAGCAACATATCGTCGTCCTTTTTACTTTCTCTCTTCTTTACCTGCCTCTACTTTTTTTTATTTGTCTTTATTTTTTTTTTTATTAGAAGAGATCATTCGTTTTGGAATAATTTCGCATTGAACACGCACATAGAGATATTGACACATACCGATTAAATGATGACAAAAATGATGGTCAGTTAGTCAATAGAGAAGTTAATCAAATAAGACAAGAAAAAAGGAATGAGATAAGAAAATAATATGGTTCAATTTCAATTATTATTATTGCGAATATTTATTATTATTATTTGTAATTTAATCAAACAAGCATTGATTGTAGTCGATGCTAGATGTAAACAGATGAAATTTTCTGTAATTTTTTCTTCAAATAAAAATAATAAATTCTTGTTTTTTAGTTTTTGAATATGAATTACCTAATCGTACAGTAACAATATGTCCAAGTTATTCATTAATATCACTTGAATGTCCTCAAATTCCATCTTTATCAGATCATCGTTCATGGCAACCCAATCTTCCTAAATATCTTATATCTATTGATTATATTCGTTCATTTCCATTGAGACTTGGTTTTGATGCGAGTTCATGTCAATCTGATTTATCACATGCTTGTAATAATTATGACTTACGTTATATAAATACATTATGCAGTGGAAAACCTCAATGTTCTGATATATCTGCTTATCAAATACGTGAACGTAGTTTATGTGCTTTTAAAGCAGTTACAGAAATTGGATTTCATTGTGTACCAACATGGAACTTGAATGAAATACAAATAAAATGTGACATATGTAAAAATGCTTCATTAACAAATGATTATGGTTTTATTCATTCAAGAAATTATCCATCAAAAACTGTTCGCATGTTGTGTTCTACAACAATATATGCAAAACCCAATCATAAAATAATACTTTATTTTGTTCATGGAGAATTAAATCATGATCAATTAAGAATTGAAAGTGTTACATTACATGGCATAACAATATTAAATATAACTTTAAATGGAAATTTAACAACACAAAGATTAGCAGCATCAACATATGAAATGAAAATAACATTCATACCAAGTCATATTTATTCATATCATCCAACTTATTATTTACTTTATTTTTACACTATTCCTATTTGTTCAATTACTGATCCATGTCTACCTGGACCATCATTGATAACAAGTACACCTATTACATCATCAATAACAACAAGTCGAATGAGAATACAATCAGTTGGATGGACACGTGTGCCAAGTAAATGGCAAAATTCGTTTTTGAGTTAATTAGAATCTCATTTTTTCTTTATAGATATTTGGATTATTATACCAATTATACTTGCTTATATACTTCTATTACTTCTTATAGTAGCATTGGCACTTTTATTTCGGTAAGTAGAATAGAATCGATGAAACAAAACAATTTTAATGTTTCAGACGACGTCGTAAACAACAAAAAGTAATAGAAGATATTGCAAATACAAATATATCTTCACGTTATTTGGATGCAAGTGGTACTTCAAGTCGTGTCCAACTTGTACCATCATTGTCTCCTACAAATGGTAGCGGTATTATTCATGATAGTTGTCCATCTCCTCGTCGTGCAAGTACATCACAAAGTACTCATCGTTCTTTATCAAGTTCTCCATTTGCTCAAAATATGGAGCGATATTATCGTGATAGTCGAAGTGATTTTGATCTTCATCATTATAGTTTAGATGGACTAGATTATCGCGATCATGCATCTATTCCTTATCGTACACGTTCTACAACATTAAATGGTAATTATCGAGGTTACGGTACAATTGATCAGTCTTCATTTAATTATGATACTAATCGTCACGGTCGTTCATTACCAAAATCTTTTTCTGATTGTAATTTATGTAAACGACGTGTTATTAATGAAGAATATCAACAGTATTGTAATGAACAAGATGATAATTGGCATTTAGAAAATACTTTGGAACAACGAATAGAACCAAGAACTTATCGAGATAAAATAAAAGAACGTTTTCGTGATCGTTCAACAGTTCGTCCAAATTCTGATAACGATATTCCACCATCACCATCGACAACTGTTGAATATTCAACTATATTACCACGTCATCAAAGAATTGTCAGTGAATCAAATCGTTCAAATGGACCTGTTCGTCATTTACCTTTTGAATATATTCCAAATGAAACTCCGTCTAATACTCGTACAATGGAATTTAAACGAAGTCGAAGTCAAGATTGTCTAACAACTGGAAATAATCAACAACATGCAACAAATAATGAAAGTGGTACGACTAATTTTACTATGAAATTTTATGATCGCGATGATGATGATGATAACACAAAAAATCATTTTGATAGACGCTTACATGAAGGACGAGAATTTTCACAAATGTCCATGAGAACGAATGGACAACCAAATTTTAATAGACATCAATATTATCATAAACAAAGACATTATGCTGGAAGTACTAGCGATATTTAAAATATTTTTATTAGTTCTTTTTTTTTTTTTCTTTAAAAAAATATAAATTCGATCTCATGATCCGTCTAAATGTCTTTTTTTTTTCTTTTCACCTTACAAATGTAGTTATAAGGTAAGAACCTTGAATTTAAATTCTTGTTGTAGCCTACGAAAAGAATTGACACTTGTTATAGAAATAATCCTTGGTATATTCTTTTTGTTTGTTATCTTATTTAAAAATCCATGTTATTTATTCTATTTTTTCATGTTGAATATGTTTTATTAACCCGATAATCTAACGAGAACGAGATCTTGCTATAAATGTAAGCCATTCCAATTATTCACCTGTATAATGATTCATATGATTGATAAATCGACTGAAATAATTCAGAACAGTGAACGAGAGTCATTCAAAAAAGAAAATTTCCTATCAAGAGATAAATATTGAAATAAATTTTACGCAGTTCAATATCGAATATTTGTACATTAATGAAGTTTTCAGTTATGCATACTATGGTATCGTTTACACAATGTTTCGTTATCTAATTCCAATTGAAGTTGAACCTTACGTTTCATAATAATATCAAATAATTACACTTGTTCATGAAATCTTTTTGTCCTCTTTAATTGTTTAAAAACAATAGTTGTATCTTTAGTAGAAACAGATTGTTGTGTTCGTTAAACAAGAGCAAATGTTCTTCGTTATTTGTCGTTAATCTATGCAAATATATAAACAAATGTCAACATTGACACAAGAGGATTGAAAAAAGTTTATGGTCAAACTTAATGTAAACTTACAGTTGTGAATATTTATCTCTGTCAAGAAAATGTCTGCCAAAATTTATTCATAGATTGGATATACAAATAAATCAATACTTTCATTGAAGTTATGAAACTTAATAATTATTCATTTCAAAGTGTGTAAAACACTAAAATAAAAGTGGAATTTTTTTTTTTAATAACATTAAAACAAGAATGTGAAGCTAAAAGGTTCAAAAATTTACAAGAGAGTGGTTTTTATTCCATTCTGTATTTATAAGGATAAATTTAATTTCGAAATAAAAAAAAATGATCTAGAATATGAAAAAGAAAGCCATATTTTCAATTTCCTTATATTTAATCAATTATAACTTTGTTATGATGTTGTCCTTGACAAAGCATAGATTAGGAATGGAGCAATGACGACCGACCACCGCTCTGCTCTTTCTATTAATGCACTGATAATCGATAACAGCAATCTCTGGTAGAATGGTGAATCAATCGAGTTCAACAATAACCTAACCATGAACAATGGTTTTCTGGTGTCATTTAAGTCTTTTGAAAAAAAATGATATCTGATTTATAGAAAGAAACTGTCGTACCGTAAGTTTCTCACATACGTACCGACTTCAAGAATATTCGTCATATATTTCGTGCATTTTAAAACGCTTCCTAATAAACGTAATCGAAAGTGCATTCATAGACGTGTGAGCTATGTACTACTACGTTTCTATCCATAATGTTGACTAATGCGAAACAGACTTTAAGTTGAGTATTACTTCTTTCTTATCAGTATAATATGACACCGTTAACAAATTTTTTGTAATTTAAGTAATTTTTATATTATTTTACTTGTCGTGCCACATTAAATTAATTATCTTAGGTTGTATGGATCGTAAAAATACTTGAAAAGCTCTGATAAAAGTTACACAATTCTCAGACTTTGCTCAATCTTGTTCACGTGACTCAATTCGTTTTTGTTGATTTTATCCGTTCAGCAACATGACACCTCTATTGGAAAACCAATGATTATTAAATTTTTCTTGACAGATGTG
Source organism: Rotaria sp. Silwood1 (assembly GCA_905250075.1). NCBI lineage: Eukaryota > Metazoa > Rotifera > Eurotatoria > Philodinida > Philodinidae > Rotaria > Rotaria sp. Silwood1. The sequence goes on along the minus strand of CAJNOP010000006.1, from coordinate 3,893,210 downwards.
AATAGAAATATAATACAAACATATTTGGCTTAACTTGCTTTTTTTGTATGATTCTACTTGTAGAATATTAGAAAAGTTAATATTTCTAGCTGTATTATTTGTATACATAAACGAAAGTCAATTTGATTTAATATGTTTTTTTTTGTAATATCTATACGAAGATATTTTTGATGGTTTGCGAATCATATACATTAATGACATCGATAAATGAAAATTTAGATTAATACATCGATTTGTTTACGAGTATGAATTTGACAGCATTAGGTATTCATTCATGGTCTTCGAAATTAAATATTTAATGTAATATAGCTACGGTATTCAACTAAGCTCATATGAATTTTTTCTATATACTAATTATTTAAGTAAAGGTTTTCATTGGTTCTTTTTGACATATGAAGCAAGAGTTTCTAAGAAAACGAAGAAACGATAAATAAATAATTGTAAAAAATTCAAATAAATGATGCAAGAAATTCAATTATGTCAACATTAAATGAGACTACTATTGATTTTCAATTCTATATAGTTATACAAGTACTTTTTTTGTGTATCTCTATTATTCTTTCTATTCCATCGCATGCATATTCACTTCTGATTTTCTTATCACAATTGAGACAAAATTCATGGAATCATATCATTCTTGTATTATTACTTGTCTTATTTATTGAGGGAAATTATCTTTTTCTTTTTCACAATATTTCCTATCTCTTCTGTATTTGATGAGAGTAACGTGTTTCAAAAGACTAACATCTAGTTTAGAAAAACGACGTTCTTTATATGCATGTTGCTTATCAAAAAATTCAAAGGAATATGAAAACAACTTCTTTCGAGGGAATAGGTCTGTCAATGTTTCTTTATTATCTACATCAAAATACATTACTTATTGGTACAGATACATATTATTTTTCTTATGCGATTAGCGTATCGTTGTTCTGAATATTATAAGATTACATTGGACAGTGCTTGATGCAATCCAACATCTTTTTTGTATTCTGCAGTCGATTTCTACAGCGATATCGATTTCTTGAATATGTCTATGGTATTTAGCCTAATTTATTCATTCATATTTTACATTAGTCTTTTTTTGGTTTCACAATAACGTTTATGATAATTCATTATTAGCTAGTAGTTTACTTGGTTATTCAATTACTTGAATAGTTTTTATGTTTTTTTCTTCAACTTTTATATTCATCATATCCGTTAATGTGTAAAAATTTTTTTTTTATAAAATTACTTCTTATCATCCATATATAATATTAAAAGAACCGAATGATTCACTTAAATAAGCCGAAAAAAATATTCGAATGAGTGATTAACTGCTCTCTATTGCATTTATTTATCTAGCTGTACGGTTTAACTATCAACTAACATACAGAATATTTTGCTTTGCTTAACATTCTGTTTTGTAAATTTATAGTACTGATTGGTCCTTCATAATAGTGCAATAAAATCAACGAGAATTCAGCAATGATTTTGCGTATATCGAATTCAATAGACTTTAACAGAATACTATTTTACTCTTTATAGTGGAAGAATGAGAATAAAGACTCTTAGAATGCAATAAATTAACTAAACGTTTCTGTAATTGTCATCTATTTCTATTAATATTATGATTTAGTCTCATATTATCAAAATAAATTGAATACTAATCTGTTTTTAGATTTCAGAGAAAAAAGTGTATTAATTAAAAAAAAAAGTAAAATGAAGAGAATCCATAAAAGGTTATGGAATATTCATATAACATGGTCATATTTGAAAACATAATTAATGTTGCGATTTACATTCGCCATTACATTTCAAGAATTGAGTTGTGATGATAACGTTTTAGAACAAAAGTATACTTTGATTGAGATACATTTCGTCTTGTCAAGTTGGTTTACATTACGAAAAGTACTGTGGATTTGCGGGACTTTTAATGGAAAAAATCACGATCACCTTTGAAATAGAATATTTCAATGCTAATAGTGACTTTCTAGTGCATGATTTTCTACATGGTTCTGCAGTCATCATTTGGAAATATATAAGTGATATATAATGAAAAATAGTCTGACAATACATGATGACTTAATAAATTGATTTGTTCATTTTTTTAGAATGATACGGATTCTAGCAATAGTCAATAAAGAAATGAAAAACTAAAAGCACTAGAGAAAAATTACATCATATTTTTCATTCTTTACTGTTCATCAACATTTCGATCAGCTTCACTCATTATCTTATGTACTATTATTCGTATCAAATATATTCAAATCATTGAAAAGAATCACTGATTAACACATACTACATGCAAATGAAATCTTTATTGTTTTAGTAAAAGACATTTTGTTGTTATAAAAAAATAAAAATAAAAAAACATGCAAACATTTTAATATATAAAGATAAAATTCATGATTCAAGCAAAACAAATACTTTATACATTGATCAAACATAAATTACTTCTATCGATAATTCAAATTGCAAATCGATTTTCAGTAAACAAAACAATCAATTTAAGCGTTCTTTTATGAATCTTTATTGCTCTTCTGACGTAATGTAATAACATGCTGAAGATCATTTTCCGTTGCTATACGATCTGGATGCCCTTGTGGAAAAATTTGTCGATAAACTTTTGCTACATTTTCAAGATTATGATAAGCCTCATCCAAAGATCCTGCACTTAACTGCATAGTGCCCAAGCTATAATGTAATTCAGCTAATATTGATGGATTCGGTAAATATGTACTTTCAAACATGGCGAGTGCTTTTTTACATAGATCAAGAGCAAGAGCAATATTACCACAATCTTGATAAATGTTTCCCAACATAGCAAGAGTTGCGGCTATACTTACTTTATTCGGAGGTACAATACGTTCTCTCAAGGCCAAGGCTCGTTGTGCATAATCGATCGCTTCAGGATATTCCTGACGAGCCCAATGAGTATTAGCAATACCAATGAGATTCGATGCAATAGCAGCATCATCAGGTGATTGATTAGATTGACGCAATGCAAGCGCACGTGTATGACAACTTAGGGCTAAATCATATTCATGACAATTGTGATATACATTTCCAAGATCAGTTAAAGTATCACCAATATCTTCACCGGCCTATGACAAAAAAGAAGAAGTTTTGTTGAATAATACTAATCATACTTAAGAACAAGAAAATGTATTATTCATATAAATAATTTACCTCTTCTTGCATTTTGAGTGCTTTTGTATGACATTGCAAAGCATAATTATAATCTTCTTTTTTCTCAGCACATAATTGACCCATAGCGTTCAGTACACGTGCGGTAACAGGCCGAATGCGTTGATAAATAGCTAGAGCCCGATCGATATCTCCTTTTTCAACACATTTTTGTGCCTTTATTTCTTCGGCAGTTAAATTCGAATCTCTAGAAAACACAAAATCAGATAAATCAATTCGATTTCGTGCAACGAAAAAAAAAGCTACTAGGGCAATTCCTGCAACATTCAAATGTGGAATACAATATAACTCTTATTTGCATCCTAAATGACAGAATCATCAAGGTAGCCATCACAGTCTGTGAAGAACGTTCGTTCAAATTTTTAGCCTACGTTCTTCAACATTTTTTTTAGATTGTACTTCATAAAATCTTTTATTTTGCGAATAATCATACTTTTTTTGACTTGATGTAGGTCTTGATCTTGGTCGTAGTGGAGGAAGAGTGCCCGGTTTTTGACGCATTGGTGGTTTCATAAGTTCATCAAGAAGTGTTTGTACTATTTCATCTTTATGTTGTTCTATATAATCGCAAGCGATTTTCTTTCCTATCTGACCAGCTGTTTTCATTTTGATAATCGTAATTTGATCTCGATTAACATAAATAATATGAAATGCCGTACATATATCAAATACCATTAATGGTGAAGAATTTTTATTAACTACTTCGATACATGGAGTGGATGCATCACAATCAATTTTAAATAAAACTGGTAATAAATCAGTACGATATGCTGGTAACGTGGCAAGTGTCAAAGCATTCGCTCTCGATTTGATACAAGGAAAAAATCCACTTGTGCATACCAGTTGACCAACATGAGCTTTAAATTTATCGAGAAGTTCATTTGACAGTTTCATACCTCGATATAATTTATCGCTAGATTTATGTTGACGTTGTTGATTAAAAAAACGAGAAGCATCAACAAATAGAGGACGGCAAACATAAAGTTGTTCTTTATTGTTTGAGCGAAGTGCATGATGAAGAAAACGTGAGGGAAACGGAGATCGAAAACACCAATTCATGATTTCGGTAGGTCGGTAAGATTTATCAAATTCTTCAATAATTCGAAGTATCATTACATTATCTCGATAATAATGTCGAGTTGCTTCAATAAAGATATTCTTCTTGGATAACGTTTTTCGATTTATTAACTAAATGAAGAAGAAACTTTCTTTTTATTAATATTGAAAACGATAAAACATACTACTTGAATCAATGATTTTTCTTACTTACTTCTTCTTTCCATAATTGTGACCAAAGAAATGCTTTCTCGTGTTCAAATGCAAATGACTCAAGTTGTATTTGTTCAAAAACATCCAATATTTCTTTTAATTCACGAAATAATTCTTCTTGTTGAAAATATATGCCACAGAGTTTTGGAAAATCACCTTTAATACTTTCGATATTTGAAGTAAGTATGAAAATGGCTTCAACCGATGCAAGCTTATGAACTGTTGCAATCAGTTCACTATCACTTGATGATGTAATAAAAAAGATTTTTTCATTGGAAGTTTTTATTGCATTAATACAGGATGATAAATCAATAAAAGCTTGTACATGATGATTAATTGCTCGAAGTGGTCCAACAAGATTGAGACCTGATTGTTCTTGAGGATCAAACCAAATAAAGATGATACTTTCATGATTGTCTTGCATAATACGAAAAGAACGTGTATCAATAGAAATAGATTCTGTTGTCAATAACATAGATGGATCCAGAGGAAGTAATTCCGGACGATCTTTGTTTTTGTTATTGTTGTTTTTCAATACAGTGCTTGAATCAACCATATTGACTTGTCTTTTCCTTTTTTATATTCTTATAAATTCAACTTTTATCTAAAATATTCTTTTGAAATTTATATAAACTAGTAAAATTTAAAAAAAAGTTTATAAAATGAGATATAGAATATAAATTCATTTGTGGATGAAAAAAAAATATGGACGCATGCTTGTTTTATTTAAAGGACTATTTAGTGTCAACAGTAAGTTTTTTTTTAAACTGCGTAATTGATTGTTAAAACATTAAACTTTATGATTCCTTTATAGTCAATCATTGTCACTATTTTTATTTGATCAATGCACAAACGAATGCAATCTAGTGCTTTTGCGAATGCATTAAAATATTAAGAATAATAAACAAAAAATTCAATTAAAAAAGGCAACATCAGGATTGTTGATTATGCATAGAAGATGTGAACAGTTTGACAAGAACAAAACCTGTCAGGTGACTTATGAAATTTTAATTATACAACAATTTTGCTGACAGTGCAGAATTGTTATTTTTACTTTACGTAAACTAATGAAAACGGCAACAGTAAAGAGTGTTTATCTGAAGGAAAAAGAATTCACAAATGACAGTTCATTCTTTTTGATTTCTGTTGACATTTTTATGAAAAAAAAAAAATTGTACAGATATTTCAATAGTTGAAATATTTGAATTATTATTATTTAACGTGTATTGGAAATGAAATTAATGATTTCGGATTTCAATTTTATTCGACTAACGGAAAAACTTTAAGTAAATTTAATATTAGATATCTAAAGATTTATCAAATGTGTAATGACTTCTAGTATTTGCTGCGAAATTAACATTTCTTTCAGAAACTGTATACTATATTTATTTTATAATTAAATAACAAAAAAAGCAAACAAATACTCATTTGATACACAATATTTAGCTTTTCGAACACATGTTTAATAACTGTTTATGCAGCAATGATACTATAGAGTCATTGAATCCATATAAAACTATTGTATTAATACTGAATATTACGAAATTGACAAGTATTGTTCTAGGCGATTTTGTATATTTTATAATCTAGTTTCTAGATACTTATGTTATTACATTCAAGAAAGGAAAAGAAATAAATTATTCGAAAACAATCAGAAAGACAATCAAGTATTTATTTGATATCGAGATAATATTATTGAATTCTATCTATTTTCCAGTCTACAATAAAATATACATATTTTTCAGTATGTATAGTGATATTTTAATATTGCTCAAATTAAACATTCATTTACGTGTTCTATAAGAAAATTTTCATAATTAAATCGATTGTTATTGTTAAATATGTGATAGTAGTTGGATAACTTGAAAAAAATACCCGAACTTTTACTAAAAAAATATACAAAAACGTATGTCATACAATAAAGAAAGTAATATTTTTGTTTTCCTTAGATATAGATCTTTCTCATCCTATTATTTAAATCTTTTGCTCATATATTTTGACCCGTGGCTTTTACGTATCATCCAAATGATGTTACGCATTGATTCGTGACTACACTCATCACTCTCAGTTCTTTTTTAACATGAAGCCGATACTCTATGCGCAATCGGCAAAAATTTGGACAAGAAAGCATGAACTACTGATCAAATAGACTTGATGTTAAAGCGATTTTTGAAAAATAATGTTTAGGTTCAGATGTAGAAATACTTTCTTTAGCTCTGATCACCCAAAATACAAATGATTATCTATTATAATATTATTCACGGGTTGAATGTGAATTGAAATAATTTTTATTATTATTTTATTACTGGATGTCTCTATAATGCTATCAGCCGATGATAATCCATTAACATTTTATGTCATCGTATACAGTATGTTTCTTTTTTTTTCTTCCAGTATTCATAACTTTTTTGCCCATGATTTTTATATGCTGACTCGGCAAGATAAATATTTAGAAACCAACAAGAAAAAAGATTTCTACATAAGCGCAAGATCAGTATGTGTGCTATTTGTTCCGAGGGATATATTGTTTATAGAAAAATATGTTGAATCTTCTGCAACTACTAAATTAGTTTGAAATAACTTTTGAAAAATATCTTATTAAACAAGAAAATGAGATTAATTGACCAAATTGTATTTGTTTGTAGAGACATAAGCAAAGTTTCTCATTTTAACAGATTATCATTGAGTTTTCTTAGGATCAGCAATAGAAAAACATTTTTTACGATGAGTATCATTAGCTGGAATCTCATATATTAGAAAAAAAAATCTACTAACAAAAGATTTATTAGAAAAAACCTATAACTCTTAAATTAAAACTTCACTCTAAGTAATCGATTATTATTTCGAAGAAAACTCTTTCTAATAGTATATCATTCAATTTATAAAATTTATCTCTTATCAAAGTTCTGGAGCAATAGTAGAGATTATACGTTAATACTTTACATCTCGATGTATTCTCTTTTAGTCCTGTCAAGAGTTGTCTAATACATGAATGCATTTAAATGTTGATGTCAGTTTAATACTGTTATTTATAGAAGCCCCTATGATAAGAAATACGTGTGTGAAACGAAACCGTCTTTGTCACTGTATCATTATTTTTCTAAGAAATTACTTTTTATGAACAACAAAGATTATTTGTTTGTTGGTGATATTTTCTATTTTACTTCAAGGACACTAGTCAAATAAAAAGAAATAGAGAAAAAATTCATATAACATGTTCTGTATTTTATGTCAGTGTAGAATATAGTCAGAGATTATTTTTTTTAAAATTTTTTGCTCAAACACGTGCATCTGTTCTCAAATAAAATATTTACTGGTGAACGTCACGCACTTTCTGCATTCGTTTATTAGAAAGCCAGTGTTTGCCAACATTTATTCTGTTATTTTTCTAGCTTAGCTGTTAGGAGTACTGAGTAACGTATTCATTGTCAGTACAAAAGAACTACACGATGAAATTGATTTTCTTCTTTGCTTTGTGCTTGCTAGTGAGTAAAAAGTTGGATTCTTTATGTATAAAACTTGTTGCAAAATTACTACTTAGATATGCTACATTCATGTGGCATCAAGCGTCACAAGCAAATCAACAAAAAACACTGGTAGCAATGCTGCAAAACCGAAAGATAAAAGCAAAGAATTCAAGAAGAATACTGGTGATGGTACAAAAACAAAAGACAAGAGTAAAGTACATAAGAAAGACACAAATGAGCGAACTGCAACAACAAAAGGAAAGAAGACTCCAAATAGTTAGTATGCCATCGTTTTTCTCTTGCAACATAATTAAAATTTGACTTTTTATTCAATTAGTACGAACTCCTTTCGATAAAGTTCTTGAAAAATTATCAAATTGTGCATCTTCATCGCCTTCACTTGTTGATGTAATGCAAGAAAATCTTCAAGAACTTCAATTAGATGAAAAGTATACACCACTTTTTAATGCTGCACCGCATACAGCTGCGTTTTTAAATAAGAGAACGCATGATTCAACTAAATTTATCGGTGGTTTACGTCAAGCTCTTAATGCTGATTGGTCAAATCCAACATGGAAATCATGGGATGAAATCAATACACTCTTTCGTCCGTTCAAACAACAATTCGTATATGCAATGATGAGATTTAATTGTACTTGAACTTTGTTTTTTTGATTCAAGCCTTTTATAAACGAATAAAGACATTCAATACTATACATCATTTTGTTTCTTAATTCTAATTTTTTTTTTGTTTAATTCATTGATCTTGATCGATAGATAGACAGAGATACCTAGTAAATTGATCCTTGCATATACGAAAGGTGCATAGTTAGTGGCTTACTGCGAATATGAAATGCTTATGACATGAATAGTATCTATACTAACAGAGGAACATAATTCACCGGTTTTCTCTCCAATCCTAGTGTTTTTCTTTGTCGATTCTTTCTTTTTTTTTTGAGAGATTAGATTTCACACAAACAATGAAAATCATGCAAAATGCGTATAACAAAATGGTGAAAGTTTTTCAACTTGAATGATATTAATCGAAAAAAAAAAGACAAGCACTTAAACGACTTTCTTATCATGACTAAAAAAAATATTTTATTTAGTTAATTATTTTTTTTTGAAATACAATTAGCATATTTTTCAATACGTTCATTCATGTTGTCAATATCAATTTTAAACGATGTTGATAATGTCTTTGCTAATTCATCAGAAGGATCAATTTTGTTTTTGAATATAACGATATCATTTATAAATGATCCATAAAGATCTTGCTGTCGTTTAGATACTTTACTCATAATTATTGTCAAAGGATCATTAATTTTCTTTATTTTTTCTGATCGAATTTCTTCAAAATCAATTCCACATATTCCTTGATTTTGATCTCGTCGTACAAGTATATTCCATGTTCCTGAATCTCCAATATTAAGTATATAACGTAAATAAAAATGTTGTAAACATGCTTGACAAATATATTTTTTATCATCTTGAAAATTAGATTCATCCTTTTCTAGTTCAATTAGACGATTAATATGTGAACCACGTCGAAGTATTTTAATATTTGTTTCTATTTTTGTTGTTACTGTTTCATGATCATTTTCTGATGTAGATAATTTTCCTAAAGATTTTTGTTGTAAATAATATTCATTGGTATTATCAATTTTGATTACTGAATGCCAATCTATGATTGATCGGAGATGATCTGGTATTTTTAAATATTGTTCAAGTGTAAGTAAAGCACGAGTGAAATATAAATTATGTAATAATTTTTTTCTATCACCATGTGAACTTGCTAAATATGGACCTTTATAAACATAATCTGACGAGATGAATACGGCTTTTTTATGAGCACTTGTTCGACGTTGACCATGAGCAAGCTTTGATAATTCGTCAGAAACAAATGATATTGGTTTTATATCAATATGATAATCTAAACGAATTATTTCATTATCTATGTCAACATTTATTATTTGTTCATGTGTATTTAACTGTAAATAGAAAGAGATATTTAGATTTAATTTAAAATAAAATATTATTTTTTTTTTACTTTAATTTTTTTCATAGTCGTATTTTCTTCTTGTGATTCTTTTATTTTTCTTTTTGTTTTTGTTATTGATTTTTTGTCTTCTTCATTATCCATCATAATTTTGAAATTATTATACATTTGTCGATATTTATCTATAAATAATTCTTTGCATTCATTAGCTACTTGAGCACCTTCCAAAGCAAAATCACTTCTTGATGTTGCTGCACCTGTATGTCGATCGAATACAAATGAATCTAATTCTATTTTTGTTTCTTCATTTAAATGATCTTTATATAATTGATCAACATTAATGTCCAATAAATCATTTGTTTGTTGATCTATTTTTCGTATAGTATCTTCATAAATAACAAATGCCATGGCATGATATAAATATAGGTAATGTTCTTTATGTTTTAATGTTTTATAAAAGAAAGCAAGTGCTTGAGTACTATCTGGAAACGGTGATGTACGGATAAGATATGGCCAAAGTTGTTGATTAATTAATGTTTGATCATTTCTTTTCAATAAAACTGATAGATAAGCAAATGCAAGTTCAGATTTAGTCGAAAGATGTTCAGTAATAAGTTCATAAAGTTCTTGTTTCTTCAAGAAATAATTAAAAATAAAAATGAAAAGAAAGTGAAGAAACAAAACTTAACCTTTTTTCCTCGACATTCATCTTCATACATAATTTTAATTAATTGTTTCATTTCGAATTTCTCTAATAATTGACGATGTAACTTATCAGTATTCATTGGACATTCAGGTAGATTATATACTGTTTTAAGATCACTCAATAATCGAATTCGTTTAATATTTTCATTAGCTAAACAATGATACATTTGAATAAGTATTTTTCGACTTGATATCTCTCGACGAGATTTAATCCATTGTAAATAAAAATTATGCATTTTACTTGGTAAATGACTATTACATGGGCCTACATCTTCACTCATCATTGCTATAAGACGATTAATCATATTTGAACGAATACGAACTGAATTTTGTTGTATTTGTTTTCGTGTTAATTTATTATTTGGATAAAGATCAGGTTTTATTTCAAGATAAGAAAAAAGATCTAGTTCAATTAGACACCATACACCCTTAGGAAAGAACATTGCTCGACGAGCATATTTTTGTATGGCACTTTTTAATGTTCGAGTATCGACATTGTGAAAACTTCGTTCACGATGAAGAATAATACACATCGAACCAATTGCTTCAGTTTTTTCTTCTACTTCTTTCGACATAATGCAGAAGACGAATGACAGCAAAACTTGAGAGTCAAGCAAATAATATACTATTATTTATTGTTGTGAAATTACTATTTCGAAATTACTTACAGAACGGAAAACGTAGGATTTTTTTTTCTCATCTAAAAAGCATATGAATGCATGCCCACTCAGGTAACAGAACAAGAAAAAAAACTCAGACATAAGCACATCGACTTAACAAAAAACTTACATTTGTTTCTTGCTTTGCGAATAGCAATACTGAAAATTTACATATAAAATGTGTTCAGTGACGAAGATATCGATCAATGACTTGCTTATATGAATGTGGGTGTAGGAGAGAAGTTTTAGCACTCATATCCTTCATTCTAATCTCATATAATGTTTCATAAATTTTATCACTTCTTTCCATCGGAAAACGAGAAGAAATCTCGTTGAAGGTTTCTCTTGCGTTATTTGTTCTAGTTACATTTTTTAGTAATCATCGGAAATTTAATGCAACAGAAATGACAAAAAGATTGCTGTCATCATCCTCAACGCACACTTAAAAATGCATCACCTTCATTTGTACATGACCATGCTTTCGATCAGAACCTAAATGTCTGATTGAACAACCGAGAACACGAATGGATGTTGTGATAAGACTCCAAACATCAATTACCATCACTATAAAGAGTCATTTTATCTTAAATTGAAAGACGCTATTAAGCAGTTTAGTACGTCATGTTAGTTCTAAGCCGTTGCTTTAATAACAAAGATTCCTAATTTGAAGCAAAAATAACGTATCAATGCATGTGATATTTTCAAAGATGAATTCTTACGCTGTTGTGCAATGATGGTGTCGCCGTGAGTGCGATTAAATTGGCGATGAATTGCTCCATTATTTTGTTGAAAGACGAAATAATTTATTTTCTCTCGAATTCTCTTTTTTTGTGCATATTTGTATAAACATAGATAAAGAAATGAGAATTGCTATCGTATGATGATGGCAGCAATTGCATTGCTTGGATACCGTCGTTATTCTATACTTTAGCTTCTTAATGAAAACCAATGAAAAAAACATGGATTTCTTATCAAAACAGTCGTATCGTTTACCCATGTAAAGATAATATTCATTTACAAGAGAATAAAGATTGCGCAAAAATTACCCGCTCATGTATGAATCACACAATATACTTCATGATCAAAAAGCCATCAAGAAATACACAAAATGATACTATTGCTCAAACAATAATGGTAATATGGTCTCTCGAACATATGACTCACTTTTGTCGGTCCGACCAAGAGACTGTTCTCTAAATCTGACTCATCATCTGAAGCATATGCGTTCGAATATCTCATCAGCATAGACTACTAAAGATTGGCCAATTAACGATGGAAAGATCTTCCAGTGTTATATGACCTGCTTGTCGGTCGGCGGTCTCCTTTTCTTCTATTCATTGAAGATTTATTATCGAAAAAATTGTAAAAATAAGTTGAAGTTTCTCGAGCGGTATAAATGCGAATATAGAAAGACAAAAGACTTGTTATTCGACACTTACCTTTATTGCATAGCGAATGAAAGACAATTATTAATTTTCAAAAATATCAGTTTGTTTATTTTAGATGTGAGTTTTGGCGGGTAGTTTGAGTGGGTGTGCGTTTTCTCTTAAACTGGCATCTACATCGACCAAGCCCATACTCGCATCTTCTATAATTTTTGAGTCAATATTAATTAATCCGATAATGCTTAAATTGTAAACCTTTTTCAAGAATCGTCTGACGACAGGAAAACGAAATGAAAGATATTCTTGTTTACTCATAACCTGTAACTCAAATGTTCAGTGATTTTCTTTGAAACCGACTACTTCCAAAAAGTTGAGTTTCTTCAAAAAAATCAAATTGTTAGATCTCCCTTGCCACCTCCAATTGTGAAGGTATTATTTAAATGAATATCTTCTGTAATATCCACACCTTCACATCTGTATCATTGTTTTTTTACTAAATTTCATCAGAAATAGTTCTTTGTGCTAGATAGTATTTTGAACAGTGACTTTTAGAAATAGTTATTACTCAGTGTAATGAAGAGAAATCCAAGATAGATAAACCCTATAGTTATGTACTCCGACACCATTGTAACTCGAGAAAATCTTGATATTTTAAGTTGAAATTTCGACCATAGAAGCTTTGGTCAAGTATCGTTCATTGCTAAAGGTTTCAGCAAAACCAAACGAAAAAAGTGAAAATGCTATTCTGAGAGAGCTCAGGAGCTTAAAAGGTCTCCATTCCAAAATACGATATGAAATTTTTAAGGTTTTTTTCTCCACTATGAAATTTCTGAATTTGCTCGCACCATGATAAGTGTCAAAGCCTAACACTACATATTGGGTAATGATTTTGACATTCAACAGAGAGAGGACATTTTTGAAAGGTGTGAGGTGTTGATGACGAATATCCTTCTATTGCAAATGCCAAATGAAGTCAGAGTTAATTAAAATCCCAAATAAATAGGCACGATCTTTTGTACTAGTCATCAAGGCTATGTGAACGGAGGGGTGTGGATGTGTAGGTGTGAGTTTGAGTATGGCTATGGCTACGACTGTGCGGGTATTGAGCAACCATAATGTTAACATTTAACTTCAGTAACGACAGTCATCAGATCGTACTCATTTCAATTTAAAGAAAGAACATAAGACAAGAAATTCAAAATAATATAGGTCGTTTCATTCTTGCTTAACGGACTTACTATTTAGTTGATTTGCCTTCAATTCCAATGAAGGAGGGATTATAAATAAGCATACGATAGTTGTACTGAAGTTTCTAGAGAATTGCTATAATCATGATTAGGGACGATATACGTGGTGTTTTACATTCAAGTAGTAGTCGCAATATAGAAGTAATTGTAATTCTGGATTCCATTCTATGCTCACATAGAAAGATATCTTCCGGATGTGTAGAAGTCCATGAATCAAGACTCCGTGATACCCAAACCAATCGAAACGCCTTCAGACGTAGCATATGAAAAGAAATAGGGTTTTTTTTTAAATAATCTACGGCTAATAACGATTTGAGTAGCTGATGGCTTTGTAACAACTTTTCTTTTTGTAGCACTTTCTCATGTATGTAACTACTCGAAAGTCAACTCAAGGTAAACATCATCATAGTTATTTCGAAGACTTCATACGTATACAAAATATGTATGTAAGTGTCATCAATCGAAATACCTCAGTCGTTTCTGACAAAATATTGTATTGCACATCTTCATGTAACTAGCTATTGTAAACCTGTCGCTATTTCGAACATTTTCATAGTTATTCAAATACAATTAATAGCAAACTAGAGACACGGGAGCAACTATTGAACGATTTGAATTACTGCTCTTGCCATGACAACATTTTATTTATTGATCTTCATCATGTTATGAACTGTAGATGATATAAATAGCTGACTCACCTGCATCATCGTTTAGATTTACTTCTTTTGTATTTATTCATGGCTTTTTTATTTATTGTACGATATTTTCAATCGTTTTCTTTAATACTATTGATTCATAATTCTTTTCTAATGGTTGACATTTTATTTTCTTGTGGCTGAATATATCTTAAAAATTTTCCGTTGTGTTGCGATCTAACCGCTTTCTAATAGAATTTACTATTTTATACTTGAATATGTCTTTCATCGATGTATTGATTTTTGTATATTGATTAGCCTCAAGAGACGTTTTCAACAAGAAATTAACTAATCATTTTAAAATTAATCATTATTATTACAAGATAAAATAACATCGAATATACTGGATACAACATTTATTTGCTTTCTTTTTGCTCGTTTAATATTCTAGTTCATCTCTATCTCTTCCAGTTTTAGCAGATTCTTTTGATAAAGAAGATTCAATAGATAGAGGTAATAGAGTTTCGTTCAAAAATTTTATCCAAAATACCATGAAATAATGTCATACATTCTCCTTTTCATTCTGTCTGTTGTTGTCAGGAATAAAGAAACATTAACATATGGTATGAACTTGTTGCTTTATATTTCTTCAATTTATAATTACGAGAAACAGAACAATGCAAAAGAATATGTGGAGGCGTGTGCTATGGTCATGTCAAAGACAGATTAGTGTGAAGGTGAATCTTGTCACTTTCTTAACAAGTAATTGGTTTTTCATGGATTTTTAATTTCATCCGTATCGAAGTATCTCATTTAAAAGAAAAAGTATGTCAAACGATACATCATCGTCCGTAGCTAATCTTGAAACATCTCTCACGCGCACCATCAAGCTAATTCTATTCTCAGTTCCAGTAGGACCATCGCTTCTGTGCTCACTCTACATATTCATATGTTTTATTCGTGAACGTAATCTGCGTCGTCGTGCCAATCACATTATGATTGCCATCATTGTGATAGATTTTCTCGAACTTATGAGTGATCTTATTCCCATCTCACTCTCCTACTTTTATACAGGTCATGTTCGCAGTTTGTCAATTTGTCTCTATTGGGTTACAGGAAACTATACATTACAAGGTATTTCAAGCTGGTTGATGGCATGGGCATCGATCGATCGATATCTTCTCATCTTTTTCTACCGTCTTCGAGATACATTTCTTAGACATGATGTTCCACTCTTGAGCTTGAGTGCTTTTGTCGTCGGTTGGTATATTACTTTGACGTTTACTCATTCGTGCAGAGAAGATTGGTTTGATGGTACTCAATTCTTATGTGGTGGACCTTGTTTTGCAAGTAACACAGCCGTTGTTACTGCCGACTGGATTCTTATTGTACTCTTGCCAACAATATTGATTGTTGCATTCAATTTGCTTCTTCTAGGAAGAGTCATCTTTCAAAAATGTCGACGACGACCCGGCTTTGAGAGTAGAGCATTCAGATGGCGTAAAAATAGAAAACTAATTGTCCAGTTGCTCGCTATTATTCTCGTCTATTTTATCACACAATTTCCTCTAGCTATTTTCTCACTTGTCCGCCTCTTTGGCCCTGTCGACTTTCTTATTGATATCTCACTTATCTGGCTTTTCTATACCCCTTACCTTATCTATATTATCATACCTTTTGCCTATATAGCAACAACTAAAGAATGTCGAAAACAAATGTTTGGTGGCCAAAATGCTGTAGGAACCATGCCAACTGCGCCCACTTATCAACTTAAAACACTTAGCAAAACAGTGCAAGCCAACAACGTTGATTTTCAATAAATAATTTCCATGGATATTCTGACTTATCCTCACATATATTGTAATATTGTATAATAAAGCATTTATTGTCGAAATTAATAAAAGAATCAACTTTCCACACTAGTACTTTCTCTAGTCAATCATCAAACTATCTTACTCAAACTTCTAATATTGCACTAATACGTTGAAAGATACAATATATTGAGTTAGGGCGTAGTTTCATTGTCAAAGAACAAATGTGTTTTATTTTTTCCGTTAATTATTGTAAATGTAATGACATGTTATTTACCATTTGTGCAAGTGACAAGGAGTCACATCCAGTATAATTCCAACTAAATAAGTTCATTTCTATATCTAGCATTATATTGCAATGTTCATCTATACCTGACATGAATTATTGCGTTGGACTTGATAAATACACAACTACATTCGGATTTGAATCCTACGATAATACCTTCACATTCAAGAAGATGAGTAATTTAGAAGAAAAAAAAATTCTGTTTTATTCATGAAAGTCATGATACTGAGAAAAACATAACACAATTTATGCCCTTTTCAGCGTGCTAATGATTATTCTATCTTGTTGCTATATATATATATATTTCTTCTTTTTCCTTTGAAATAACATGCACATTCTCTAGTAGTACAGAGTTCCGATGAATAATCCCAAAAGAAACTTACAAAAAGCGTTGGCAAAAATCTCTCTGTATTTTTTTCAAAGCAGATCAATATCGTGCACCGAAATTAGCTGCTCAAATGACGAGTTCTATTATTGATTCTGTTGGATAATTAGAAATGAATTAGTCAAAATTCAACGACAAGTATTATTTTTGAAAAATCTACGAGAACAATAAGTCTGATGAATACAATTGAAGATTTAACTTAATAGGCTAGATATGAAAAGATCATTCATGAAGCGAACTATCAATATGAAATACGTGGAGTACTAATTGGGATAAAATGTACATTCGATTCTGCACGACAAATATGGCTACTATGTGGACAGTTGGTGAAGATGACGTAAGAAGACAAATTATGAGAAAAAAAAATAGCTGCTATGATTACATTTTAGTAGCTAGTGGAATTTCCAGGAGTGGTTGGATATGAAATTGAAGAGAACTTCGATATTAAATATTACATGGTTCATACCCATTGTGACAGTCTTCATTTAACTTGCAATATGCATTCTATTTTTCAATTGAATAACAGTATCTAAGTCTAGTTCAGTATTCAAATATATTGCTGTAATAGCACAGACTTCTAATCTTATGTTGGCAAGAAACTTTGCCAATAAGATCTTCGGTATCTTATCGTCGGTACGAATTCAGCTCTTTTGGGGCTTGCTATTACGTCACAAATTAATAAATGTGTTAGCAATTTATTCTGTTCTGAATCATATACTCAAATATGTTCTGAGTTGTGATACACATGTAAAATGAAGTCTCTCCTCGAATATTTTCGACTCTAGTATCAGACTTGTTTTATCTTTTCGCTCACTCACTTGTAAGGTAATTAAGCTCAAATATTTTAACTAAAAGTACTCTGTATGTAATAATATAAATTCATGTATATGGGAAAAATCGATTTGAAATAAATCAATTGTCGAATATTTATTCAATGCAACAGTAATTGATTTTAAAAATATTCATAGGACAATCTTTTTAGTGAAACACACCAAACTATATTCAGTAAAAACAATCTTGTTTTGAGCCACTTTTTCAGATTCTTATCATAGAACCGTGAGTTTACCACTCGTTGCGTGTTTATCTAGGTTGAGCATTTTGTTTTCTTTTGTAAGTTGACGAGCGTACAAAAGATGAAATGCGTCTCCCAATTCTTATATATTATCTTGAAATGATCAGCTTGCATATGTGTTTGTTTGAGAACTCTATCTCAATATACATAGGATTTGTAATTGACTCCACCTAAGTTTGATTATATTTATTCAAAAATTCTTGTGGTTTGATATTTTTACAGAATACCGACAAGCTATGATAAACTCCTACGATGAACACGTGAATTTCATTGGACTCGAGAATTGAACACACTATGGCAAGTATTTTGTGACAAAGCCTCATTTACTGTCTTCTTTGGCATTGATCAACATAAGTCCGTAGAGTTGCTTACTGGAACAAAAATAATTATTTTAATATGTAAAACACTACAGAAAACGAAAAGAACAAGTTTGAAGATAATACAGACTAAAGCGATTAGGAAAATCTCGATTCGATTCGGTTCATACCAAAAAAACAGAAATCTTTTATTATCATGAGTAAAATGTATCTACATCTCGTATAAGATTTCACTTGAGTTTTCGCCGGTCTATATTTCTAGCCAGATAATAAATCTTCAAATCGAGAACTCTCCATAACACTGCTTTCGATCATCTAATCGTAGAAGCAAACACCTGACATACTGATTATCGAACTCTATACATATGTCGACCAAAAGTGTGCAAAACATTGGCAGCTCTATATACTGTATAAAACCAGAAAGCTCGGCTAAGTATGTGAAAAGAGAAGTTGTGATGAATACTATAGCATATGAATTTACTTTCTCTAAAATTATGCAAGTTAAAATAAATCGAGAGAAACTGACTTTTTTAAAATGAGATACAAGCAATTGTTGACCTAGTAGACTTCTCACGCAAAGTGACCGGCGCAGTTTACAAAAGTACAAGATACAGAGACCATGAGCTCTACACTGAAGTGAGCTTTATTGCTCATATTTTCGACTTAATGAAGGGATTACTGCTTGGTCGAATAAAGATAATGAGATTCAATTCGGTTTCAGTCTATGTTTCATGTATATTTATGCTCTTAATAGCTGATGGCAGTCCACAA
>CAJNOP010000006.1:3739599-3873916 GCA_905250075.1 Rotaria sp. Silwood1 | reverse complement strand
ATGGCATATCTCATGTTTTTGTGTTTCGCGTTTTGTCAAATCAAAAATGGGAAAGATGCATTCTAATGCATGTTGTAGAGCAAAGAATTCTCTACAAACCTGTATATATGGCTATATCCTGTAATTCCATATTTTCGATCTTTTTTTTCATTACACGAGCACGCCCTATGATTTGGCGGTCTACCACATAAATGAAAAATTCATGTAAGGCATCTATCAGGAAAGTCACGATCTGTTATAGCCGAAATGTAGCCAAGACCAATAGCTACCAAATGATATATAATATGTCTACATAACTGATTGCGTTTTAATTTAAATCGATGGACAGTTTTTTGAAAAATCCAAATTTTTGCATTTAATACGAAAATCGTCTAAAATATCATCTCCTATATCTATGTGCTATTAATGTAATTTAAAAAGCTGCAATTGCAGAAAGTCTTAGATCAATGTGGTCTACAAACTCTGAAAGTTTCATGCGATTCAGAGAAAGTCGATGTAAACGTGGTAGAGATACCGTGGATTTACCCATCTGTAACTAGGGGTGGGAAGTTACCGTTCCCAGACCGTTCCTGGGAACAGTAACGGTAACGAAAAAGTTCCCATTCACCGGAAACGGTAACGCGCCGTTCGCAGTTACCCGAGAACGCAGGTAACGGTCAGGGGACTACCTAGCATCATCAATCTCATAGCCTTAGTCCTCACGAACAACTATTTGGGGTACCCTTGTGTCGACAAGCCCCACTATTGGAGATACCGTTGGGTCCTCAAATGCTAGTATTAGCAAATACCTTTGGCTCATCAAGTGCTCGTATAGCTGGGTACACTCAGCCCAACCAGTGCAACTATTACGTGGTACCGTGCGTTCAACCAATGCAAAATTTGCACCAAACCGTTGTGCCGTCAGGATTAATTGCCAGGAAGGGGGTATCCTTGGCCCAACCACCGCAAAAAGTGGCGCGGTAACGTGGGCCCAATTTATGCAAATTTTGCACCGAACTGTCGTGCCACCAGGTTGAATTGCCAGAAAGGGGGGGGGGGGGTATCCTTGGCCCAACCACCACAATAAGTGGCGCGGTAATGTGGGCCCAACCTATGCAAATTTTGCGCCGAACCTTCATGCCATCAGGTTCAATTACCAGGAAGGAGGGTAGCCTTGGTCCAACCACTGCCAGAGTTACGCGACAGCCTTTGCCCAAACAGTGCAAGTATCGCGTGGTACCCTTGCCCCAACAATTACTGGTGTTGCCAGGATCCTTGGTCCTTGAACTCTTACTATTGGGGGGCACCCTGACGTCCTGAAGTCAAAGTATTGGGAGGTACTTTTCGGTCCTTCAGGAGGACCCGAGTATATCCCGTAATGCTAGCACTTGGTGGACCAAGGGTAACCCCGAAACGTAACGGTATCTTCCCACCCCTAGGTGTGAATGCTGAGACAAGACTTATACGCACACACACCAACACCCAACCCAACCCACACAAAACCTATCCCAAACCCCCAGTTCTCGAAAGAGAACTGGTCACTTTACCCAGGTCTTGAAAAAGAACTGGTCACTTGGCCCAGTTCTTGAAAAAGAACTGGTCACAATAAGCAGTTCTCGAAAAAGAACTGGTCATTTTACCAAGTTCTTCACCAAGAACTGGTCACGGTAGTCAGTTCTTGAAAAAGAACCGGACGCTTAATCCAGTTCTTCGAAAAAGAACTGGTTGCAATAACCAGTTCTCGAAAAAGAACTGCCGGGTGTGTACAGTTCTTAGAAAAGAACTGCCGGGTGTACACAGTTCTCATCAAAGAGCTGGTCAATTTAACCAGTTCTGGGAAAAGAACTGGTCACTATACCCAGTTCTTCGAAAATATACAGTTCATAGAACTGGGAACTGTCCTAGGTCTATTAAATAATGTGTTCTGTCGAGATGTAAATTCAACATCGTCCCAGGGGATCCTATCGAATCAGATGAAATTCAACTGTATAATTCTTCGTCCTGTAGTAGCTTGTATGAATCCAGACTTAATGAGGCATTTGAAGTTGAAGAGCAGATAGTTGATAGGAAATGATAGAATGCATATTTGTGAAATATTGATGATCACTCAAGTTACGCAAACGAAAAGACATTGAAGAAAATCAACAAATCATTTCACTCGTTCACAAAATAATTTTATAATTAATTGCTTCTGTTATTGCACTAGTAGTGATGTCATTGTTAGATAACAACATTGGAATTCATTTTTGAAATTATAGTAGTGAGGTTACTGTTACTACTGTTCTTGTTTTCATCTTTGACAAGAATGACGATGGATGACATGCAACACAATTGGCTCTTGGCAAAATATATATCAATATGTTGTTTTTGCTCCAAGAGAATTAGCTCTCTTGTTCAAAGGACGATTCAGAATGATCATTATGTACTGAATTATTCAATAGTGCTTTTAAATTCTGAATATAATGGTACTTCGTGCCAATGTTTACTGGTGTTTCAATTCTTATCACATTTCTTCTTCCTGTCCCCGGTTGTTCAGCCGAACATTTAGGTTCTGGTCGAAAACATGATCGTATATGAATGGTGATAATACATTTTTCAAACGATCTTTGGTGATGACGACAACAATCTTTCTTCTCGTTTCTGTTGTACTACAGGTTCAAAAGCTGCTAAACAATTTATCGAAAACACAATTAAAAGATAAAGAAAAAAAATTCACTAGAATTTCTTCTTATTTTTCGATGGAAAGAAATTATGTAATACAAGAATCATAATACGAGATGAGAATGGAGGATATGGGTGCTGATATCGTTTTTCCGCTGACACATTCAGACCTTTGTTTATTATCTATCATATATATATGTACAATATAGAAAGGATTTCGAAGGATAGTATCCATTTTGAAGAACAATACAAAATTTTTTATATAACTTTATTTTTCTAAAATAAAAATCGATCTCATTTTCAAATCTTACATTTACAAGAAACAAGGAGGTTGATATATTTGAGAATATTTTGTTTCGTCATTTGTTTCTTTTTATTCGAATATAAATCTGAATACGGTGTTTGTTCATCATTGTTTTACTCGTTTTGCTGTTTGCAGCTAGACGAAAGATTTAAAATTCGAAAATATAAGAGTGAAAGGTATATATAATTCAAATAATCTTCCTTGGAAATTAATATCAAGAGACACTAGTGATTGAATTGGTACATACTCTGTTAGAGATCATTGAGTCGTCTGTCATGAAGAATAGTTCAGAACCTTGTTCATTTGGTTTTCGATTCAAAAGTATCATTCTTAACAGGAAATATAGAGATCATATCTGAAGACTGATGTGAAAGATCATCTAACGATGAAGTGAATCCATTATTGAAATTTTTTAAAAACCAACCTTCACGAAAAAATTTTCTCATATGTTTGTTCTTCACAAGATGAAACTAAAAAAAGATGACTGAAACAGTACCGTACTCATCTTCTTGTAATGCAAAACTGTTGGAAATTTTTTTTTAAATAAATTTCATCATTATTGTCTTATTTTCTGATATTATAATTCGGGATCATTGTCAGAAACGGTTGTTTTAGAAAAGAATAAACTCTTTTAGTGGAGAAATATTTCTTTCTGCCCAGATCAGTTATCATATAAGAAAAGATCTGATTTTTTTTTTCAACGGTTCTTTATTCATTACAAGTTTAATGAGATCATAGATTTTTGTGTTTCAATAAAAGAAATAAAACAGTTGCAAAGTAAATATAAAATGTTTAATATTCGCAAAGCAATAAGTACTTCTAAATGTTTGATATGTTCTTTTTATCTTTCTTCTTAAAAAGAAAAGAGAAGGATATCTACAAAAAAAAAATGAAATACAACAGAAATTATGCATTTACATAGTAGAAAATTATACCACTGTATGTTTTTCTTGAGCAACATCACAAATAAAAAACAGTTCATATCCTCTTCGCTTTTTCTCCATCTCTTTTAAATGAATCTTCTCCAACATCATCATTACTAATAATCATTATAAGTTTTTTTATCGCCTGTAAAGCATTATTCACTTGCTGTTGACTTCCTTGAATATTAACAATACGTTTTCGTCGCTCACCATTATCATCATTTAAATCACTTATGTTAACAATAGCACCAGTTTCACGTTGTAATTGCTGTATTCGTTCACCTTTTGGTCCTAATAAAGCACCAGCTTGCATATCAGTTATTGGAAGTGTTTGACGAATTGAAACAGGCATAAGAACACGATCAAAATGCTGCTGAGAAGAAGAAGATGATGATGAAATAGATGTAGCAGGAATTTGAGAAGAATTGGTCAATGGCGAAGGAAATAAAATATTTGTTCTATTCGTATCATTATTGGTTGATGAATGATATTGAGTTGAAATATCTGAATAACCACCATAAAGATGAGTTTTTGATCTGTTGTAGTTGACTGGATTGTAAGGATTATATACGATGGGTTCGACTGAAAAATACAAATAATAATTACCAATATAGCAAAATTTTAATTGGCAATCAAAGTTAGACATAAAATCATTCGAAGAACAATCTCGTCATTTTTCAAATCAATATAACGATGAAAAAACAAAACAACAATACTGAACTACTTTCTAAGTGTTAATTATAAAAATATTTTTTTTTTTGGTGTTCACTTTAATGTAAAAGAAATGAAAGTGTTATTGTTAATACGAATTGAATGAAAAAGTAAATAATGAAAAATAAAAATCATCTCTAAACAATATTAAAATGATCATAGTGCTTGGAAAGTAGGAAAAAATATTGCATTTATAGGTTTAATAACTAAAGTAAAATCCAGTTTTACTCTAAATCATTCAGTGTTCTGTAATGTTGATGAATGATTTTTTGCTCTCAATATATTTAGACAATAGATATAATAAATTCTTCAACGATTGAATATAATTCCAACAAAAATGTCTCTTATTCTAGTATTTACCTTGTTGACTGCAAATAGTATAAATTTCTTCTAAACATGATAACATTTTTGTTGAATCTTTGCAAATAATTCTTATTACACGTTCACTCGATTGTGGACAACATTCTTGAGCTGGTTGCAGTAAAACAAGACCATAATCGATACGCATGCGTTGTGCTTGTATACCAATCGATGGTAAATATGTTTGATCAATCAGAATACGAACTTCTTCATCATTTCCTAAAAGATCACTAAGTAAATCAAATGGACAAACAAGAATACATTCAGGTGTTTGACAATCAATTCTTGTTATTAAGTCATCATAAAAAAATACATCCGATACATATCGATCATGTGGAACAAGTAATCGACATTTTGTATTTGATTTATTAAATGAACGAAATTGTTGTTGAGGATTTGACAATTTTAATAATTGTAATTCACCTTCAAGTTGTCGAGCACGATCAAAATCAAATGTAAATTCTGCATGACGTAATGTATTCAAACTTGATTCAATCTGTGTTAATTGTGTTGATGGTAATAATAGATGATCATTAGTATTTTGTTCATTTAAACGATTAACTATTGTTGAACGAAAACGATTTATTTGTTCATAAGCATCATTTAATTGTGAAAGAGATGTTTCATGAGCTTTATTGATTTGATCAAGCATTTGTGAACGCCATTGACGAAGAGTTTGTCGACTTGTATCATAACTGGTATCGAGTAATGATAATGAATCAAGTTGAAGACGAGCTGCACGAGTTCGAGATATCAAAGTTGAACGACGCTTTTCAAGTAATTCTTCAGGTGTTAATCGTTTCATTTCATTCATAGAACTCATTGGAAACAATCTAAAGAAAAAAAGATGTTATAAGATCTTAGAAATAATCAATGTGAATTTCTTTTTTGTATTCCAATATATTGCATCTGTACAACACTCATCTCATGATTGATACTATCTGAATATAGGATAAGATAAATATGTCTTGTAAACATACAATTAGTTCAAAATAGAATATCATTAGATAGAGTTTTATTAGAATATTTTGTATATGTTGAATGAAAACTCTTGATCAACATTAGAAGTTCATTTATAAAATGAAACGAAGGTAGATTAACGATATATATCGCCATTATGATATTTTATATTTATTTTAACACGAATATATTCAATAGATCAAAAATAGAGAAGAAAAACAAACATTGGACCTTTTCATCACCGATTCTTGAGGCATCTTCTTATTAAATCAAAACTGTACTTTATTTAATTCACTTTTTTCTACATAGTGCAGAAAAATCGAAAAAAGAAAAATTTTTTCTCATTGCATCTTGATAGATGCTAATCAAAGTCTATGTGCGAATTTACTGAGTCGACCATCTCTTTACTTTCTTTATCAACTAATACATGAAAAATCACACAAAAGAGAAAAAAATGAAGATAATTGATCATATTTTAAAAATAAACACATTATATTCAGAAAACAAGAAACTATTCTAATGCTAAGATTTATTTACATGAAAAACCAATCACAGGTATTTATAGGTCCATAAATAATAACTCAGATTCGAAAATATATATTTAATCAATCATTCAACAGTAACAAATAAAAAAAAAACGAAAGGAAATATAGTAAGTTTAATTCAACTTAGACACAAATGCATTGAGTGATATGAAAATAAATAGAGAAAGAAACTCACTAGCTGGTAATATAAGCGAGCACAAAAAAATAAAATAAAAGGACCACTGTTGTTACTACGAACGACGATTATTAAACTATTTCCAATCATCACACACCGATATCGTTGATTTAATCCCGATTTTCCTCTTCATCATCAATGTCCGTTGCCTTAAACAGAAACAATAAATGATACAAACACAATCAAAGTGTCACTATGAATTATACTTGAAAATCAGTCTTATTATCCAGATTAATAATTTCATTTGTGATTGATATAGATAATGGTGCTGTTGTATTTGATAACCATTGATCAACTTTTTCAGTACAATTATAACTGTGAGATCGAGTTAATAGTGGTGAATTATTATTTATAGTTATTGTTGTTGTTTGTTGTTGTGCTTCATTTCTAACTGAGCGATAACCTTCATCAGATATTTGACGTTCCATTTGAGTAATTTGCATTGTTAATGATGAGAGATGTGATGGTAATTCTTCCACAGCTGTTAATGGGGCAGTTGATGAAAATTGATTTTCTACTTTCGAATGACTATGATGAGATGATGAAGGAGATGATGATGAAACAATTGTTTTTTTATCATCTGATGATGATGATGAACGTGCTTGAGGTATATTCATTGATGGTGGAATAATAGATGGTAAATCTTCAGAAATATTTGTTGTTTCAACTAATGATGATGTTTCAGAAAATGTATCCAAAGCTGAGTCTTGTATATCATCATCTTCAGGAATTTCACTATATTCTTCATCAATTCGTATTGATAAATGATTTTGATAGCGTTTTGATAATTCATTTAAATATGACTCAACACTTTGTTCCATTAATTGAAGAGCTTTTATTGTGGGTGAAAGTTCATATTCATACATAGGCATCGATGGAAGAGTATCAGAATCACCTGTAGATGTTCGAATATCATTGTATAAAGTTATCATTTGTGATGAATGTGTCATAACAAAATTCTAATCAGAAAAGAAAACAACTAAACTTTTTTTTAAACAATAACTTTTTTTTTACAAAAAAAACTGAGTTTCGTCTGAAAAAAATTTCAGTATGTTGTCAGGAATTTTTTTTTTCGCATGTCAACTTCTTCTATCCTAATCTAAACAACTATAATCATTGATCAATTATTACCTTTGAGTGTTATTGGTACGCTATTACCATTGAAGTAAATCGAACTGGAATACATTTTAAAAAATAAAGAGACAATCGTATTTCAAAGTAAGACTTAACAATAATGATATTATTCCAATTTTGCCGATTGAGAAAAACTTTTAAAAGACTATAAGAGATTGATTGAATATCTAGCTCTGTGTCGATACTATCAAAAATATTCTTCTAACTATTTCTATGATTAGACATGTACTATTATTTTCGCTTTTTATATGTTGCTTTTCCTTCTATTCAATGATTCTTTCTTCTTTCGTCATTTTGTTAGAAAAGAAACACATCTACAGATGATATAAATATTGAATATTATTTTAGGATTAATATACAATTGAAAACTGGAAACAGACTTACAAATTTTCAATAAAGATTTATAGTGTTCTAAAGTTATTATATAATCTTTAAAGTAAATCCTCTTTAGAAGTTTATTCTTGTAAAGCGTGAAAAAAAAGTATCTCCTTCATTTTTTACTTTGTGAAACTTCGAAACAAGTATAGCAATGAGAAAAATTTTCAAGAAAAAAAATCGTTAATATATGATTGATATGAATAGAAACAAATATATAAAATTACTTTTTTATTCTTCTTTATTTTCTTTCCGTGAGTGGATCGTTGTTGTTTGTTTTTAGTAATTCCAGCATATTTATTAACAATATCTGATGGTAATTCTTTTTTATATTCAATCGAACTTTGATGATAATATGGTGAATGTATTATTTCATTTGTTACTGTTGATTTAATATCTAATGGAATAAAACTTCTTGGTAACTTCATAGCAATGACAACAGTTGATTCATTGGTTTTTGTTGTTTTTATTGATGAATTATTCTCATCATCATGTTCATCAATATAAGATGAAAGTATTGTTTGTTCTTCAAAAAGTGTTAATGGTTGATAAAGTGGTGACATTAATTCTGAAGATGGTGTTGAATATGCTACATCAGTATTTGTTAAATTATGTTCAGACATTTTTTCATGAAAATATTTTAATAATAAATGAATTTTTTCCAATTGTTCACTATATTGTTGTTTTTCATATTCCAAACTAAATAAATAAATAAAAATATTATTTGAACATGAAATGAATAATAGAAGTACTAACGTATCTCGTTCAAGTGATACAAACAATGGAACAGATGAATCGATTGATTTTCGTATTGGAGTAGAAGAATGTCGACGGTGTTTTTTGTTACCAATTAATGTCAAAATATGTTCACGTTCCAAACGTAAATTTTCAATATCTAGAAAGGTTTGACAATATAAAGAAAATATTAGATTTTATTTTATTTTACCTGCTTCAAGTTTAGGTAATATTGTTGTACTATCGATTAACAATTGTTTTATTTCCGCTTGTCTACGTGATTTTGAATTTAAACTTTCTACAAGTTTCTAAACAATAAATTAATAATTTAATAAATATTAATTATTATTATTTGTTTTACGTCTCGTTTATTTCGTGCTGCTATTTGTGCATTTTCAGCTTGTTCAAGTTGTTGACTATATTTATCTTGTTCTCTATAGAAAATTTGTCAGTTGTTATTTTTAATAAAGAAAAAAAACAAAAAACTTTTCATTAAACATACTCTAATTGAGGTACAGCTTTAACAATTGATTCTATTTTTTCCTTTGCTAATTTTCGATAATCATTTGATTTATTTGGTTTTTCTAATTCTTTTTCATAACGTCTAAATATATTTTAAAAGATAATTGATTGTAATGTAAAAATATTCAATCTTACTCTTTATCATGAAGTGCTATTTCTAAATTTGTAAAGCGAAGTCTTGAATTAGATCGAAGAATTTGCATTTTAGCATTCTAAATATTAATCAAACTAAAATATTATGATTTCATATTTAATGAAAAAAAAATACCAGAGTCTTTTTAATATTTGTTTGAGCAATAATTTCTTTGGTAATATCAGCGACAGTAGAACTCAAATGACTCATTTCATTTCGTAAAAAATCTGCATCTTGAGTTAGCTTTTCAACATTATATTTCGCCTAATAAATAAAAAATATTCTTTTTTTTTTAACTTAAACTCTATTTTGATTTAGTTAAAATACTTTTTCACGTGTTAATTCTTGAAGTTTTGATTTAATTGCAGATAAACGATGATTATTCGTTTCATCAAGTGAATTTGTAGTCGAACTAAAATAAGCGTCAAATAGTATAAAATAAGAACTTGACATCATCTCTTTTTTTTTTTTTTTACTTTGCTTGTCGTTCGTCTTCGTCACTCATTGTTGTCAAATGAAATTGAAAAAGAACAAAACTAAAACAATTGCTGTTATTTTATACACTTGAATTCAATCAACATTTAATTGTAGTTTTTTTTTCGCTGGATTTATCGTAAGAAAAAGAATCTGTCGGCATTGATTGTTCTTCAGCTTTTATCATAGTAAACTTGGAAGGATTTGTTTCAGTTTGACATAATTATCATGCAAACGATAAATGAGAAAGATAAGGAGGGAAATAGTCTCTCCAAATCAATCTAGAAACAACAAACAAGTCACAACAACTATTACGTTTTTAGAAAAAAATACACTCAAAGATAAATACAGTTGCGTATAAGCATAGAGGTAGTAGGTATGAGACGTGGCACGACATGTGACCAAAACAAGGAAAAAATACTCCAAAGAAAAATAAGAGGAGAGTGAAAAAAATACTTAATTATTCAGGTAAAAAAAATAAATGTAATGTCCCATTGTACTAGACCAATACAGTTATGAGAATTAACCTCTTCGTATAATTTTTATAATTTTATTGAAGAAAAAAATTTCATTTTTAAAATTAAGAACTTTTACAAATGAAACTTAAAATCTATATTAATTGTCTTCAATAGGACTTCTACTGCCATCTATAAAGCAATATAAAATTTCGAAAAATTTTGACAAGTTATCTGCTATGGTATTTTAATTTGCAACCAGAAACCTTTTAAAAGATTTCGTTTTAAAAAAAAACGTCAAATTACCTGGCAACCGATAAATACTAAATCTCAAATGGCTGTCTAATCAAGCAAACAAATCTATGGAGTTTAGGTTACAAGTATTTTAAGCCTCGGCAACGTACACCTAATCCCATTTTAATAAAAAGCATACAAAAGGAAATCGATCAAATTACTTCACAGAAGTGTGTAAGAATTCTTCTTGTTGTTGTCTTTTACTTTTCTATTATATTTAAATAGAAATATTAAATATTGAGTTGACCTTCACTTATCGAGTTAGTAAATGAAATGAAAGGTTACTTGCACAGTGACGATGGTTTATATGCTTTTCCTCTTGGTCCCAAAGTAACTACAATTGGACGAGAAAATTGCGACATTAGCATTACTGTATGATCTCTTATTTCAATTTGAATATATATTTTTAAAAATTTGATATTTTTTGTTTTCAACAGAGTCCTCATATTGATAATCAACATGCATTGATAGAATATGATGATGAACAACGTTGTTTTATCTTAAAAGATCTAAACTCATCAACAGGTACTTATGTACATGAATGTCGTGTTCAAAATGCAGCTGTACGATTGGCTGATGGAGATTTTATACGATTTGGTTTTAATGGTTTACCACTTGAATTTCGTATTGAACAACAACAACAACAAGAAGTAATCTTTTCTATAATAATTTATTTCTATATACAAAACTAAATAAAAATATCTTATCTTTTATAGACAACAATGCCATCAATTTATCCTCGACAACCAACATCAAATTCACTTCATCTCATAACACAAACAATACCATCACGAAGATCACCAAGTAGTACAATAAGTCATCAACAACAAATTGATGTACAACAAAATACTGGATTTTCTCTTAGGTATTAATTATTCTATTTCTATTTAAATAATAATAAACTTGATTTTTTTATAGAACTCGTGCGTTGAGTGCCGGAACAAAAAAAATCTCAAGCATAACATCAACTAATCAAACTAACAATGCTATGCGTGATTCTATTGTTCGTCGTAAGTATTTCTCCTATAGAAGACTCCAAAAGTCCGAATGAAAAAGAAACGTGAATATATCTTTAACCATTCAAATGATTTACACGAGGTTTTTATAGTTTTATTTCATATTCATTGAAGATTGATACCACAAATATTCATCTCTATTAGATGTACAAACTGATTACTTACAAATGTAATACAACAACCGATCATTGTTGAAAATATCTGTCAAAATATCATATAAATGTACTTTGAAATCTTTTTGATCTTCTTGCAAATTTCCATTTTCAACTTAACGAGATTTTTATCAGACGTCATTGGACAAGTTTTTGAGCAATATCATTATCAATGAAGAAGAATATTTTACTATTATTTAAAGAGACCCCCGCTCTCTCTCCCGTTTCTGTAGTTTCTCGAAAACGGCTAGACGAAAAATTATGAACTTGTTAAGACAGATAGATCTCAATAAGTAGAGGAGAATTTGTTATAGACTTAATATTTTCAGATGCATCTTTGAAACATATGTGGACCGCAAAGATCAACGATGACCAGAAGTTTCTTCCGTCCTTGCAAAACTCTACACTTCATTTTTTTAAAGTTGTAATCGTTTTGTCAAAAACTAGAAGCAAACTGAGTTGCGTGTTTTTGTTTTCTTTCAAATATATCATTTCTAGAGCTCAAAAGACGCAAAATAACAGAAGCATTGTCAACAGATGTATTTTTTCGATGGTAATAACTTTTATGAGGGCAGCCAATGGGACTTACCCTACAGGAGAAAAGAGATGAGAGGAAACTGTTTTCTTTGTTGAAAAATTGAGTTTAAGAACAAGGCAATAGAAAACTTTCCTGTATGTGTCAAGACTCGTTTTTCTGCCTTTGACCAAAATGAACGAGCATTAGCTGTATTCAGCGGTGCTAGATTTTATGATTCATGTTCTCAGCACTTTTGGAATGAGAAATAATCATTATCTTTAAGGGAACGTTGCATACAAAGAATAATCGCAGTGCGAGTTTTTCTGCTAGAGATTTCGAAAATGGAATTTCATAAAAGTATTAACATGTGGCATTTGACAGAGGACACTCGGAAGCTATATGAACGATGAAAAATCAAACATTGAAAACGTTTTAGTTTTTAACATCCGACATGGAAGAAGTCTTTGTAAGCGTGCTTATAGTCCAGAAGTAACAAGTTTATGCTAGATGAATTCCATATTACTTCTCAAAGATGAAGTTTTTTCGCATTTTAGTTGCAAAATCTGTCAGTTTCTAGAAAATATTTCTTCAAATAAGTGTAATAGAAGAGACAATTCATTTCAATCAGCATCACAATCAGATGAGTTGACACAACTCAACAGTTTTTTTTTATAGGAACATGTAGAAATGAATTTTCATGAGATATCTGTCAAAGATCTTGTTCGGTGGAAAATAAAAAACCATAATAAAATGAAAAAGGATAGATTTGTGTATTGTATTTATAAGTGATCATTATGTGCATCTATTAGAGAAAAGCTTTTGTCAAATCAATCTTCAATGAATATGAAATGGAACTACAAAACCTTCACGTAAGCTGCTTGAATAATAAAATAGATATTTACGTTCCTTTTCGACTGAACTTTTGCAACACTCTGTATATATCTTGTTCCATTAAAATATTTAATTGATATAGCTAATGCTTGGACAATAACTAGTACTTCAAATCCTAGTCGAACTCTCATTAATGGAAATTTTACTGGTGAATTAGATATATCAGGTCAAGATAATAGTGAAATAACAAATCGTGTTGGTCAACTTGAAAAAGAAGTTAAAGGACGTGAAGCAGAAATTCGTGAATTAACAGATAAAGTAAAGGATTTGTTTGCTTTAATTTTTGAATATTTTCTTAATTAATTAGTTTTTTTTTTTTAAATAGCTTCGTAGTTTAGAACCATTGAGTTCAACATTTAAAACGGATGTTCATACATTAAGAGCTGAATTAGATAAAGTAAAACGAGAAAAACAAGCTGCTTCTGGACTTATATCAAGTCTTCAACGTGATCTTCATTCAAAAGTATAATCATAAAATTATATTCAGAAGCTTTTCTTAATGATTGTTTTTTTTTTTCGTAATTAGGAATCAAGTTTAGCAAAGGTAAATCGTGAAATCGATGGATTAAAAACTGATAGTCGTGATAAAGATCTTAAATTACAATCGTTACAATCCAAGGTAGGATATAAGGTGAAGACAAAACGTACTAATTTTTTTTTTGCATGATATCTTTTGTTTTTTTTTGTCACTCATTTATTTCTTTTTTTAAGAGGTGAGTGTTAAAAGTATATTTGAAAATTTCACAAGTGTTTTTCTTAGATAAAATTGTAAATCACAAATGATTTGAATCAACATTCAATTGAAAATAATATCTAATAGTTTTTTTTTTTTTTTTTCTAGCTCAACCTTCTTCGAGATCGTAGTCGTGCAGAAGAAGATCGACATAACAAAGAAAAAGAAGTTGTAAGTCTTCATTATATAAACTTCTTTTTTATTTATGTTTGTTTGGTTATGATTTTTTTTCTATGACGAATTAAATCTTTATATAGATTAAAATCTAATAATTATTTTTTAATCTAGAAAATTAAATTAGCTGAACAACAAATAAATGAATTAAATGAAAATATGAATCGTCTTAAATCTCAATTACAAGATACAGAAAAACAATTATTAAGAGTTAATCAAAATGAACAAAAATTAAAACAAGAATGTGAACATACACGTGGACAACTTGCAGAAGTTAAACGAAGTGAAGCAACACTTAAGTCTGATCTTGCTAGTGCACAACGAAAAGTAAAAAAAAAACGAAACAACGAAATATAGAGTGTTTCAAAAATCTGTATGAGTGTAAAACGTAAATAGTCTCTCAACAGTTCATGTAATATTACATCATTTTTTCATAATTTCATTCGATGTTTCTTAAAAGTTTTATTTCATATCTAAGCCTTATCGTATCTTAATCTACCATATTCAGTAGGATAGAGTATCCCAGAATATCTCTATCATCAAATTTAATACATAATCTTCATTTCACAATCATAGATAACTAAAATTTGACTATTAATAAGTCTATTTTAGTTCTAATGTTCATAGTTGCAACTATTTTAACTGAAATATGTTAAATATGAATATAAGATCAAATTATAAAAAGAATCATTGAAAATGATTGAACTGTTGATGAGCTGCTATTCAAGTTTTACTTTCTTACAGTCTTTTGAAATACCGTGTATTTACTTAAAATTTGATCCTGTATATTCGATATCTTGTTTTTAAGCATACTCAATTATGTACAAATATTTGGCGTTGTTTTTCTAATGATAATGATGACGATGAATATGATGAAGAGCAACATGATATAGTTGAACAAATTCAACAACTTCAACAACAATTAAATCAATCTCGAAATGAATTTGAACATCAACGTGAAACATATTTATCGTCAAATGAACAACTTCGAATTTCATTTGGAAAGTTTGTTGATATACTTGTAAGTTTTTTTTCTAATCATGAAAATAATTATTAATTAAATATTTTAATAGACAAATGCAATGCAAGAACAAACAACACAACGTATTCTTTTAAATGCTCGACAACAGATGATTGAACTTGAAGAAACTGATGATGATAGTCTTATTGGAATATTTAAAAAAGCAGTAATTAATGCTATGACTTGTCATATTAAACTTATTTCCGGACTGAATAGTTTAATTATTAAACCAAATGATCAAGAACAAGATTTATGTAAGATTTCGATAAGTTTTTTTTTTTTTCTTTTCTAAGCAAATTTTTTATGTTTATTTTTAATAGATACTAATGAAATCTTAGCATTAATTCGTCGTCAATATGAAGAACTTGAACGTGAAAAACAAAATTTATCACTTGAACAAATAACACGGGAACAAACATTTCGTTCTGAATTAGAACAAATTGCAACAGAAAAGGAGTATGAAGAAAAAAAAAATCATAATTAACTAACGAAATAAAAAAAAAAAAAAACTGATTACAACATTTTCAAATTTTAGTATAATTTGGCAACAACGTTTTAATGAAGAATGTGATCGTCTTCGTGAACAAACAGCTCAATTACAAAGAGAATACGATGAACAATCACGTTCATTTTCTGATCGAATTGAAACAGCAGAATCACAACAAAGTGAATATCTTCAGGTATTTTGTTAAAAATCATTTAAAACATAAATCTAATTTCATTTCTATAGAAATGTAATGTACTTCAAACTGAATCAACTCAAAAAATTGATGAATTAACAACAAAACTACAAGAATATCAACAACAATTAATTGAAGAAGTAGATTAATAGTCTTCTATGAAACACGATCTAAAAAACGAGTGTTACAATATATAAATAATAATTTGGATTTTTTCCTGCACTCTCATTGACATAACAGAAACATTAGAAATGACACATCAAAAACTATGTCGTACATAACCATCAGAAGGTCACAGACTGTATATTAATAAGATCTCATTATAAAATATGAACTACTTCCTTATTATCTTTTTTTGGAGAAATAAGTAAAAGAGACCGGTGAACAAATTAGATAAAGTAAAAAAACAATATCTTTGTAATTAACAACAACACTTAGATCGTGTTTTCACATTTTCATCATAGAGAGATCGTACTAATAGATTTCTTATTGTTTAATATTATTTAGAATGAACGACAAAATCAATTAACAAATATAAACGAAAGACAACAGGAAGAACTAATTCAATTAGGAAAAGAAAAAGATGCAACTATTGAAGATTTAAAGTAATTTGATTTAATTCTAAAAAAAAAAAACAAATGTATTTTTTTATTTTATATATAAAATATAAAGTCGTCAAATTGAAGTTTATAAAGATCAAGTCCGACAATTTTCAATAACAATCGTACAATTAGAGAAAAGTTTTGCAGAAGAACAAGAAAAACGTA
The DNA here is from genome assembly GCA_905250075.1 of Rotaria sp. Silwood1. Taxonomy (NCBI): domain Eukaryota; kingdom Metazoa; phylum Rotifera; class Eurotatoria; order Philodinida; family Philodinidae; genus Rotaria; species Rotaria sp. Silwood1. Next base: position 3,857,225 of record CAJNOP010000006.1, on the reverse strand, counting down.
TTAAACTACAAGTTGATTTGGATAATTACAATAGAAATGATAAAGGTAGTTCATATAGGAATCGAATGGTGTTTATAGACTTGTTCTGAGTGAAAGAGAAGTATAATTCTTTTAATTTATAAAAATATAAAGAGCATCATTTTCTTCGCACAAAGTTAATGAAAATTACTGTCTAATTTCGATTCTTAAAAAAAAAGTGAAAGATGAAAAAAAAAATGGTTTCTACAGATATGATGCGCAATCAACGAAATTTTTTCTCTGAAATTTAAACAGTTTTCTATTTTCCCATAATTCAAAGATTGCTTTTTTTTTTGTTTGGTGAAATTTTATTCTACTTTCTACTCGATTTATTAATTTATTTTAATTTAATATGAACTATATAATAGTAGTATTTCATATTAATTTAGAGAGAATTCAAAAAATTCACATGAGAAATCTACAATCTTCGAGCTGTTACCAATAAACAGAAATAAATATCAATGTTAACAAAAAAAAAAACTTTTGTTGATAACAAGTATATTGTTAATTCTTAGACGTAGTGGTACTTCTCGTAAAGTCTATAAATCGATTGTTTCCTTCTTTATTATTTTGATCGATAAAACATTGTTCAAAGACTTCCTATAGATCAAAAAAGGAGTTTCGCCATTGATATATATACATATTGAGATATCATTTGACTAAGTTTGAGATGTAATTGATACGACAAATTCGTAAAATATGTTGTATGTCTTTCATTGATTTGTCAGTTATTTGCGCCTTTATTGACAATTTTTCATCTTCTTTCACTTCTACTCTCCCTGTCCAACGTAGATGTGAAATAGACATGCAAACAGGAGATGAATTTCAATTGATATGTTATTTTTCTCTGTCTATAGGCAATTAGCAAGCGCAGATATACTAAACTAATAATGGATTTAATAGAAAGAGAAAAACAATGAGTATTGAGGACAAAATCAACTGTTCTACAAAATACAAAGTCTTAGATCACCATATCTCCGATATGATAAGAAGTATTGAGCTGAAACTTATTTCATATCAATTATGAGACATGAATATTCCTTTATTGATTTCAAAAATATTGTTCTGATGGTTCTTGGCTACTTTTATAAATTTTGTCTGAGTAAACGTCAAGAGTTTTTCAGGATGTCTAACATTTTCTTTTTTTTTCGCAGGACAAAAGATGTAGGAAAGTCAAAAAAATTATCCATCTGTGAAAAAACTTTCATCTCAATCGAACAAAGCGTCTTAGAGCAGAGAGAAGAATAAAAACTGTGGTCATTCTGATCTCAATCTCTCATAGAAGACAAAATTCGTGATGACAAATTTTTGTTCTACCAATCAACATCTATCTGTCCTAAGAATTTCTAAATTTTTTGATAAGTCGCTCTTTAAAAACTTCAAAAAAAAAGAGAAGAAGGTGACTTTAAGGAATCTATCATTTTACTTCTTTTTGTTTTTTTGCACTGACAATAATGTTTTCTTTTTCTAATTACAAAATTTCTATCGAATCGATATGAAATATTTCAAAACTATGGAATAAACAAAATAAATATATTTGTTTTTGTTTTATATATTCAGACACACCATCAACATCACCACCACCAGTGATTGAAGCAGTCATTCCTGTTCTTGCTACACCTGTAGCTGATCTCAGGTTGGCTTCTATTTATAATAGATTTTTTTACTTTTTTTTTTTTTTGATTATTTAGTCAGGAGTTGTTTGCTTATAAATCCCGTGTACAAGAACAAGAACAAATAATTGTTTCATTACGACGAGATTTAGCTGGTATGACAGCTCGTTTATCTGATGTTCAAGGTGAATTAAGTGAAAAACAAAAACATGCTTTGGAAAAAAGTGAATTAACAATACGTGAACAAACAAAAGAATTAAATGAGACAAGATTAAAATTATCTAAATTAAGCGATATTGTTGATAAACAATCAGCACAAATGGAAACATTACAATCAGATTTATCGTAAGATTTTATTTTATTAAATAAAGCAAATTTTTTTGTTTTTCATTATTATTTAATAGAAAATCTAAAATATTAGTTAATCAATATCAATTGTTAGTTGATCAACGTCAAGCTGATATTGATCGTTTAACAAAATCTCTTGACGAAAAAAATTTGGTTGTTGAACAAGTTGAAAAAATAAATCATAATGAAGTATACATTTCGATTTTCTCATTGTTTGTTTTTTTTTTATTTAATCAGTTTTTTTTTTCAAATTTTAAGGGTCGTATAACACACGAATTGGTATCGATCGGTGCTCAATGTAAAGGTGAACGACATGAACAAACGATTGGAAGACAACGTGAAGCTTTAAATGAATTACGTGCAAGAATTAAATCTTTAGAACAATTACGACCCGTAAATCCATCATATGAAAAAGTTTTACAACAAGTTGTTTTACTTAAACGTGAATTAGCAGAATTACGAGCACGACAAGCTTTACCAGATGATATACCATATTTAACAACAACATCAGGACCAAATTCTATTCAACAACAATCACAAAGACAATCAACAGCAACTACAGTACGACAATCATCATCAGCGACAATTCATTCTGAGCAACCACCACAAGCACAAAAAATTATCGAAGAAAGAGCAGCACATGCTGAAACAATGAATTCATTACAATCTTCTGATGAATTAGTAAGTGAAAAGATTTCAAAGAAAAAAATTTTCATTGAATTTATCAATAAAATTTTTTCTCATTATAAATAGAAGGTTTTCTTTCAAGTTGATTTTCTTTAAAGAAATGTTGCTTGTTGAAGCCATTTCTTTTTTTATCTAAGTTTGACGTTTAATATCAACACAATAATTTAACCCTTTGTTTCTGTCGTGAGTACGGATTGCTGATTAGAAGGAACGAAGGATTTTTCTCTCATAAAATATCCAATTTTCTGCCGATAAGATTGGAAAGGGGACGGCTTAATAACAAGTGATCTATTGTGAGAGGGGTTGAATTATGGTGGGTTTCGGTCTTCGTGTTTCCCTTTCTAGTCATCATCACTGGTACTCCGAGCATGAAAACATGTTCTACGGAATTTTTCGCTCCTCCGACATCTAGAAAATATCGACCAGCTTGATCATAGTATCCAAGTAAACTCACTTTGTAGTTTTTTTTATCGAGTACTACATTAATATTTACTTTTGTCCGATCATTCATCTTCTATAATAACTAATCTTTAATAGATGCATAATATTCTCACCAGAAATCATGAATAGGTCTAAGAAAGAAAATTACACCTATGGAACTGAATGAGTCTTGCATAGATACATTTGTACGTTGATCATTAATAATAATGACTCATATTTTCTCTATATAGTGTGAAATTTATGATTGTCTTTTTATCCAAACTAAGTAATACTGTTTTTGTCGGTTTACTCGAATGTTGTGAATTTATAAATGTAGTTTCTATGTATGTCACTTCATATATCACTAAGAAAACATTTTCCTAAAGGGATATCACTTAGAATCGATCAAAATTATTATTCGTCATATGGTTTTATTATTGTATTTTTCATATAAACAATTGTAGTCTTTATCAAAGCTGATCACACGTTCTAAAATTACTTAAACTTGACTCTTTCAAGATGACAAGAGGCCCTAGGTTTTGTCGTTTCTTAAAAAAGGTTATTTACATTTAAAAAGTAGTCCATTTGTGAAGTTGGCTCCATTACGAAAATACCTCATAAATAATTTTTAATAAAAAAAAAGCTATTTCTGATTCTATAAATGATTATTCTATCATTACTCTTTTACCTTTTATCCAAAGAAATAATTGGCTTTTTTTATGAAGATTTCAATTTCATTAGAAAGAGCATAACAGAATCACCATCGTATGATCAAGTTGCTTTGTGTAAAAACAAAACAAGCAAAAACCTTGTTTTTCTCTTATATTTGTATTATGAACATATAATTACGATAGGAGAAAATATTTTAGAACCTGATTGTCTAATTCGAAACTTGATTTATGATGGTTCGGAATTATTTTCATATCTAAAATTGAAACCAGCTATTCGGTGATAATATCTGATATGCACTTGATGCACTCATGAGAGAGTTTTTCTATCATCACAAGAATTAAATATGATGTATTCTCATGATAAAATGATATCAATCTGTTTATTCTAAGGAACTAAAGTTAACTTTGTGAAGAAAAAAGCATTGAGAAAAACATGATTTTATCACAAAGTCTTTTTCTTGCTCAAACTCAATGTCCATTTTTGATGATTTCATCACGTTCTGCATTTCAATCATAGAATTGTAGAGAAAGCTTCTAGTCTAATGACGCTTTCAAAATGTATAGAATTATTTGATTTGAAATGATTGACGTATAGAAACATTTTGTTCATCAGTTATTGAAAAATATTTGTTTGTAACCATAAAATTTTTATGCTTAACTTATTACTTTGTTTCTTTTTTTTTTTAGCAAAGCACATTTACACGAAAATTAATGAATTTACTTGATATCGATGATGATAGTCTATTAAATGTAACTCCATTAGCTACTCTTCGAACAACGGATCGTTATGTTGCTTTACAACAACGACAACGTACAAATGAAATTTTAATACAAAAAATTGAAGTAAACAACATTTTGTTTTTTTATTCTATTGAATAAATAATAATTGATGATAATATTTCAGATGCTACGTGAACGATTAACACGAAAAGAAGAATTATTACGTGATTATGAAAAAGATCTAGGAAAATTACGACAAGCAGAAATATTATTACGTGAAAAAGATATTTTATTACAAGATCTTGAAGTAATTCAATTCGAAATAAAATTCAAAATAAAAGATCTATTCCATCTCTAGGTAGATAAACGAACAAAAGATGATGAATCATTATTTCTTCGAAATACTCTTAGAGAAACGCAAGATACTTTAAATCAAGAAAAACGTCTTAATTCATCAATTAAACTCGGTCGAGTATGTTTTGATTCTAAACTTGTTTTGTTAAACTTATATATATTTTGTAAAATAATAGTGAGTATTAAATTTTAAACTGAAGGTTTTTTCAGCTCTCTCTAAATTCTAGTAACCAGGGTTAAACGTCAGAAATCAATGCATATTTTTTCCTTAGCAACAGGAGATGAGAGTGCAATTAGGAGTGTAGAAAGTCTGAAATATATTTCTGACTTGATTTCTATATATAGTTGACAGCTTAGGGTTGGATTCTGGGCATTGATTTGATTTTAGACCAAATTTACATAAATAGTTTTTAGTTTAGTGGCCATTATCAGTTTACAAATGAGTTATATTATTTTTTTTCCAAATTTATAAAGATGTCAATAATAATGAGTAGTCATTCATTGATTTACCACAGTCGTCATTTGATCACCATTAAAACTGTGAACTGATCAAGTATAGATAATCATGGATATGTATAACAGAGTTATTTACTAATTAAATCAATGATTAAAATACTCATAATGTTAAATTAAGAAAAATAATGAGCGAATAGCAACACGACAAACAAAAAAAAAACTAGAGTAATAAATAAGAAATGAATAATTTTTTGTCTAAAATGTAAAAATAAGACAGATTGTTTCATTGACGATCGATATTTCTTGAAAAACGACTTTAGACTATCAGAGATTTTTGACTAATCGAATTTTGTATCAGTATAATAAGTCTAAAAAAAACACATGTGAGTTGCACATTTTAGTCTTAAAGAAGTTTTACTGACAAGATTTTTTTCTTCTTCTTAGAATGTCGATCAATCTCAATCTCATGAATTAATTCGTCGTAGTGGTGGATCAACAGCAACACTTCATCCTCATTATCCATCTGATGCTGTAACATCAAAAGTTCGAACAATAAAACGAGATATGAATCAAAAACTCACTCGAAAAGATTACGAAATTAAAACATTGAAACAAGTTCGTTTGAAACTTCAAAAGTGTTTTTTAACAAAAACAAAAAAAAAATCAATTTTTTTCTTCTAGGAATTACATGAAGCATTAGATACACTTTCTGAACAATCACATAAAGTTAAATTACTTGAAATACAATCTAAGTAGAAATAAAAATTAAATTTTGTTTTTTGTTTCAATATAAATTTTGTTTTTTTTTAGAACAACAATGAGTAATGCTGATACAAATATTTTAACACCACATAATTCGTGATGTTCATTGAAAATTTTTTGTTTTCTTTTTTTTTTCTATTTATGTTTGTGTGTGTGTGTGTGTATCTTATAGAAACAATAAATGAACAAAATAATAATAATAATAATACATATATTCATTAAAAAGAACAAAACAAAAGGTTTTGTTCAAATTTATCTTAAACGTCCACTAAAACGATGATGTTTAAATGGAAATTTTCTATCATGTTCTTTAATTGATTGCATTATTAAATTAACAGCATGATTAACATCAGCTCGAGGTCCAATTACTTTAACTGAACATGTATCAATTGATGAACCAGCTACTGTATGAATACGAACTGTTCGACATTGTGAACGAATTTGTGCAATACGTACACCATGTGGACCAAGTAAAGCACCAAATTGACCATGATTTATCCAAAATTCTCGTATTATTGAATCATCACTAAGTTTAACTATTGAAAATTCATGATCAGTATCAGCTTCAACTGAACCATTCCAAGCATCAAATGCTGAATAACGACGAATACCATCATCTTCTTCTTCTTCTTCATAAAATTTATCATTTTGTTCATGATGTTGTTCATTTGAACGTGTGATTATTTCAGATGAAGCAAAACCACCATATTCATGAACGAGTGAAGCATCGTAATTACTAGAAAAATATTAAAGAAAATTATTCTTTTATTTTTTAAATTAGAATTTTACTCTCGTTGAGTTTTATCATTTTCTATTGAAATAGAATTAGTAGATATTTCATATTAAATCAGATCAGATTGTTTTATTTACATGTTAATCAGAATATTAGTATATATTATGTGTATTTATATTGCAACTTGCACATGAAAACTAGAACCTATTGAGTTGATCCTGAACTCAAAAATCTGACGAGGTTTGGGTTCGAAAATTTTTGATCTGATGGACTTTAATTGTCTAAGAAATTTGTACGACACACTTATTGTCAAAGACAAAATATCGATAAAAAGTATCTTGTATTTTCGAAACAACTTTTTAATTCCAATTCGAAAATTTCATTGAGAATATCAAAGCATGGACCGACCGGGTCGAAGTTTGAAAATTTTGAACATAACAAATTCTAATGTAAAAAGTAAATGACGAATAGAATCTATCATGGAACATAAAACTTTGTTCGTTTTTTTTTATAGTTTTATAAAAGACTTTGATTTCAAGTTTTAATAAATAAATTTGTTGTAGAAAGAAAATTTCCTATTAAACAATTAGTTCATGAACTTCGAAAAAAATTGTGTAAATTTTTTTATAAAGATCTTTCTTGATTTAATTTCACGAGGCGACGCCATCAACTGTAAAACTGCTTTTTACTTAAGACTATTATTATCAAATAGACTTTACTGACGAGAAAATATTCCCAGGTGTCCGTATCCTTTTGAGCTAATATTTTGCCCCTAAGTAAGCCTTAGCAAGCTATGCAAAGTCTCTAAATCTTTTGTGCTCATAGGTGTTTCTTGTCGAGTTTGAATTGTTCAAATATTTTTCATGCATGTGAAAGTAACAGCAAATATTTTAAAAGGTCAAAGACTGTAAATCTTTTTGATAATGAATTCTATGATAACTAAATTATACAATATATTTCAATGTGGTAACATTAAGAAGTTCACAGATGATGGATTTCAAAAATTTTTGAAACTTTATCATAATTTTCTCACGAAAAAAAAAACAAGCATGTGTTGTACTGTTGAATAGTGTACACTGTCTAGTATTAACTAGTTATCCTTAAGTACGCTCTCAGAAAGATTTGCAGTCTTCTACTTTTTAATATATTTGTTATTACTTTTACATGTATGAAATAAGCCTTACTTATAGATGAAATATCAACGTAAAAGACGCAAATATCTCGAATTCTTTTTTCGTGAGTAGTTAAAAAGTCTATCTTGGTTTTGGTTAATGGATCTTCAACACTGAAATATTAAATTTTTAATGAATTTTCTCTGTAGAACTCAAGATGTTCTCGTAAGACTTGGTTTTAAAATTCTGAACTTTTTGTTTTCTTTATAAAAAGTTTAGTTAAACTCTTCATGTAAATAAAATTCAAAAATATTATTTTGGTAGAAACCTAGAATCCTGTAGAAAAAAAATACATAAAATATTTTATATATCAATATCGAAGATCCAGAGAACCGAAACCAAGATAGACTTTTTAACTATTCACTGACATATGTTTTATGATAATAGTCTCGAGCAAAAAGTAGTTTTACATTTGAAGAGATTCTCTCGTTGACCATTTCGTTGTACAATATAAGTTGAAGAGTAAACTTTTATTGTGATTAAACAATTTGGTTTTTTTTTTTTTCATTTGATAGATATCATTGTGAAGATTTGATTTCTACAAAACAAACTTCATAAATATGAATCATAATTAATTACTTGAGATAAAATAGAAAAATTCAATTGTTAAAACTCATTTGACTATTTTAGTCGACCTGATTCAAAAAATTTTGAACACGACAAGCTCTACTATCCAATCATAAGAAAAGAAAATGCCAAAAAAACAAATTTTGCTCTAATTTCGTAGTGGTTGACACATTTGATAAAAATTCGATTTTCTCAAAAGATTTCTTGTTCATAAAAAAATAAATAAATATTCTATTTACATTTCATTATATAGTAAGACTTCATCACCATCATATGTATGTTGATTAATATTAACAAATATTTCTTCTAGACAAGAAAGTATTTTTTCAGGTGATAAACTTTGTATAAGAAGAACACGTTCAGTTGAATGTGGTGCACATATTGGATGAATAGTTAATGTATGTAAAGAATATTTTTCACGTAAAATTTTTGCACGATCACCTAATTTTCCTAATATCAATGGTGCATATGATTGATGAAGAAGAATTCGTAATTCACATTGATTTAATGATGATGAATATACACTAAATAGTATTTTTTCAATAACATCTAAATGATGAGGACCTAAATAAACAATAGTTAGACAAAAAAAAAATTTCTTCACTTTTTTTTTCTATTTACCCATAATGGTTAAAATTCGTTCAGGTGTTGTTTGATTAATTTGATCTGTTGTCATTTTAACAAATTGTTGAACAAGAGGTAAATTTTCAATTTTATTAATTATATCTTTATGTACTAAAATTCGACAAATAAAATCTTTTTTATTATTTTCTTCATTAATATTATTTTGATAATTATTATTATCATCAATAGATATTTCATAATCACCATTATCAGAAAATCTATTTAATTTTAATTTTCCTTCAATTTTAACTTTTGTTGTATCAAGTTGATATGTTAAACATTTTAATATACATATTTCTTGTTCAATAGTTAATAATTTATTTCCATCAAGATTATTTTCATTTTCATTATTTAATATATTTATCATTAATTTTTGAAATAATTTTAATTGTTCAAATGATTGTTTTAAATCATTTAAACATGATTTATATAAATCATCAATTTTTTCATACATTTTTGATGACCATAAGTTAAGTTCAGATTCTCGTAATACATTATTATTATAGTCATTTGTTTCAAGATTATTTAATGTATGAAAATATAGTTGTGCTTGTTCTAATAGGGAATTAAGACGAATTTCATTATCTGTTAATGAAGTTTTATTAGGAATTAATACACGAGTTTGAAAATGATTGGCTGTTGCCATTTATTTTATCTAGACAAATCAAAGATACGAAAACAACCTTTTCAAATGTAAAATGAAAGGCAAATGATGAATAGCAGAAAGAACGAAATAAATAGAAAAGAAACAAAACGAAAAAAAAAAGCAAGAAAAAACGAACGAGAATATATTATTTACAAGTTCATCTAAAACAAAAAAAGAAACTGTATTAATTTGTGTTAATTAGAAATCGAAAACTGATGAAAAATTTTTTTATATAAATCTTCAACATTTAATAATGATCATGATATTGAATCCTATCGGAATTTAATATCAAATCTCAGACGTTATTTTCATATCTACACATCGATTTTTTTTCGTTAACTTTACAAGTAATCATCTATTTATTGATTCATTTTGAATTAAATAAAGCATTATATTTATTCTTAAATATATTCACTTATGGAACATTAATCATGGATGGTTGTTTGTCATTGTAATATTTTTTTTATTAATAAAACCAATGATAAATAAAATCTCATTAAATACTGATATATGATGAAACATTATTTATTGTCGAAAACCAATAAAATATATATTAATCTACAAAAAAAAACGAATGCATTCAATTTATACTAATGAACATGTTGAGTAGAGTTATTCATTATAAAATAATTCATAAAATTTTAAATAAAACTTATTTAATTTTAGACGATTATTATTTCTCGATTTTTTGTTATGAGAATAAAAAGAATCACTAACTAAATCATGATATATTTATATTTAATTAATAATAATTTGATATAGAATTTAATTCATATTGAAACTATAAAAATCCTACAAAAAAAAGGAAAGATTGATTAAAATATATTCCAAAACATACACAATCTTGTTTATTAACCCTTTCATTAAAATACCGAAGTTATGAGTACACTTTATCAAAACTAACTATCATTTATTCAAATTATTGTTTAATTAAACAAATTATACATTGAAAAAAATATAAAAATAATCGTTGATTCTTCAAAGATATAAAGATTCTAAATTAAAATCTATATATAAACGAAAAAAACAGCCATATAATTGTGCATCGAATGGAGGTTTGAAACGAGAAAGAGAATAACCGAAAAAAGAAAAAGAAATAAAAAAAAAGTTCATGTGTCTGAAAGAGAAAAAGAAAGAGTGAAGAAAACGAATACTACGGGTACGGGTAGATTTTGTGACATACAAACGAACGAAATGAATTTTATATCATAATATAACGTTAACTTGATAACTACTTATCTATTTCACTGATAAAATAAAAAATGAAAATTGTTCCTCTGAGATTCAATCAACTTTTCTCAAACATTAATAAATAATATAAATAGATGAACGAAAACTAATTATTGCTATCGAAAATTTTGATTTGAATCTTCGTTGTAGCTCTCAAAATTATTCAACAAGATTTTTTTTCAATTTTTCCACTACCATAAATGTTAATATAAATCTAAAGAGTAATTTATGTAGACAATTTTATTTCTTAGAAGAATTTTTGAAAATGAATATGATTACTAGTTTTTCAAGAGTCGGATCTCTGAAAAACCAAAGAAATTCGCAAAAAAAGAATTTTATTTGAATTATTTAAAATGATAAAGTAAACCGTTCTTTACATCATGAAGCTTCTTGCAGCTCTCTACGACATTTTTTTTTAACAAAACACATTGATCTTAGGGAAGACACAAATGTCTTTTTTTTTTCCTTCTATAAGACTGATGTATCTCGGTCAAAGAATGTCGTAGAGAGTTGGAAAATGCTTCATATGGTAAGGAATTGTTTGCTCTATCATTCCGAATAATTCAAATAGAATTTCAGAAAATGAAAAAACTTGGTTTTGAATTCTTCATAGATCATATCTTTGGAAAAATTGCAATCATTTTCATCTTTGAAAATTCTTGTTGAAATAACATTCTCTACATAAATCACTATTTGCATACTTATTAGTATTGATGGCAGTAAAAAACACTTCAAATAAACCTGATTGAATAATTTCTCGAGCCATTGTATCTTCATAAATATTAACAAGATTGTGTAAATTAAATAAGAGAAAACATGTTTTATTCGAAGGGACAATAATGATATTATTATTGAAATAATGATTTCAATTGTACAAGATCTTTTGTTTTTCGAGAAATCAAAAAAAAAACAAGAAAATAAGCTGTTCTTAGACTGTAGAAAGGGTTATTAAATAGTGCTTATATACGTGCACACCAAATAGTTAGCAATTGTTTGTTATATGAGAAAAGTATCAGCTGTTAATGATTATTTACAGTACCTTGATAATTTGTAATACAGGGTCGAACTTCGAAAAAATGAGATTAAAATATCAACTTGATATCGAAAGGTACCAAGAATAAATAATTGATTTTTTTAAAAATTATAATAAATACGTTAAAAAGAAACATTGATCATAACAAGTATACAATGGAAAAATAATAGATGAGTCATCTTTAAACTGAATCAATCACAGAACAGTTATCCTTTATATAACACATGTGTCAACTTGGAAAATTCCAAGTAAACGTATGGAAGACATTTTTCGAACTAAGCAGAGAGAATGAAAAAACATGAAGATTTCAACCTAAAATATTGACTACACAGCTTGTTTTTCTCTTTTTCTTTTGATTGACTATGAAAAACTAATAGACCGTAACCGATTGATAATTTTAACACTTTGTAAAAATAAAAATGAAGATAAAAATCCAGTAATTATATGAAGATAAAATCGAATATTTTATACATTAACAAAAAATTTCTCTTAATATGAAGTTTTACATTAAAACGAAAATATATATTTTTATTTGATTTTGTTTATTCTTGTTCTTCGTTTCTTTTTTTTGTTTGAATTAATCTAATTTAAATAAAAATTTTTTCATTGAAGAACACCACTAAAATGAAATAATGCATGTTTATCACTATCTGTAACATAAAGACTATCATCAATAAAAAGAATGCCAATTGGTTTTGCAAATAATTCATGTCTTAATTCACCTCGATATTCTCCATCAATTGTAAATACAAATATACTTTTTGATAAACTTGATGTAACAAATAAAAGATCTCGTACACATCGAATAGATCGTGGTGCATCAATTGATAAACCTAATGTTAATTCTGGTATTGTATTTATTTGTTGATCAGTATTTTTATTAAATATTAAAACACAAGCTTTTGTTCCACTTGTTACATATAGTATATTCATTATTTGTATCACATATTATTATATCATCATTATCATCATCAATACTTATGCCAGTTGGATTATTAAACATATCTAAAAAGAAAACAAAATACGAAATAGAGAAGGAACTCATAATGCGATAACATTGATGCCCTTGTGAAATTAAGTTTTATGCTTTCCAAATAGTTAATCTAGGTGTCACGAATTGCTTGCCGTTCGAGTTAATCAGTTAGTTTCCATTGTGCCTATGCATAAATCACTTAAAACTCAATATCATGCTTGCCTTATAAGATCGTGATAAGCAGTTTTCATTTCAAAAAACTTTTGTTTCGTTTTCAACGCTTTATATTACAATCATATACAAAATGATAACTCATTGTTTCCGCTATCGAATGGTACTGTTATGTCATATATACAACATAAGCGTTGCCATGATAAGATTCCTCTCCTATGGTTCTATGAAAGTAGTGATCCACTTCGAATTCCATATTATTCGATAGTCCTGTTGGAGTTCTACAACGTGTCCCTATTACATTGAGTTTAATTTGTGCTTCAGACACAGATGATCAGAGTTTTTTTTGAAGGAAAATGATGGATCACTTTGAAGCATTCAAAGATCAGCTAACTATTCAGATCAAAATTGATCAAATATCAATCAAAAAGAGCAATTTTCGACTCTCTCAAATATTGTGCGTTTGAGTGAAGTATCTTAGCCACAAGTTATGCTCTATGTATCAGCAACATTTTGTAGAATTTCAAATCCATATTAACTATTTGGAAAGTATGAAACTTAATTTCAAGAGAGAATCGATTTCATTGCTTAAGAATTCTTCTCTGATTTTTTTCTAAATTGAAAATTACTTCGTCCTTTGCCAGATTTATTTGAACCAATAACTTCAACTTTATGAAATTCTTCATCTAAGATAATTAATTTATGATTATCAGTAATTAAATAACGTTTATCTTTTGTAAATGAAACATCACGTGGTTCACGAAAACCAATTATTGTTCGAATATGTGTAAATTCTCTTGTTAAAATTTGTAAACGATTATTATCAATTTCAGCAATAACTAAATGTCCATCGCCATTTATTGTCATACCAGCTGGTGATTTAAATTCTAATTTTCCACAACCTTCTTGTCCAATTATTTCCATTTTACCTGTTCGAGAACCTATTTTATTAAAAAAAAAAAGAAATATTTCATATTGAAAATCATTCATGAAATAACAAAAAAAAACCGAACCTGATGCCAATGCAGCTAAACGACTATCATGATCACCACTAGCTGATGTTCCACTTGGACTAATAGTACCATGAATAGGTTTATCAAGAACAAGTGTACCAGCTAATTCTTCATTAAGCATTTGAAATGAAGATGAAACAAATTGAATAGTTGGTGTTGATTCAATTAAATCTCGAGCTGAAAAAAATCATTCAGCTATCCTCTCTTTTTTTTTTTTATTAACAAAAGTGACTTAATCTCTCCCTCGCTCTCACGGAGTAGTAGTTCTCTAGGTTTTGTTTGTATTGTAACTATAATTCGATTCAATTACAAGTAGAGAAGTACACAAATCTCGATAGATTGGAGTTTTCAAACTGTCTAAGAACTTTGATAGTTACTGAAAAACCAAATCTATACTCTTCCAGTTTTATGTTATCAGATAACCTGAAGGATACGTTAGCTATACTAGTTTTATCATTTACATGTTCGGCTACCATAAGCATTTCATGAATTATAATATAGATACATCAAATAGCGCTTATTATGCTACTCTAACCTGAGAAATTGTCGAGCTTTGGAGACGTTGAGAAAAACTTCTATACTGCTCTGTCAGGCTACGTCATCTGAGAAATATGAATACAATTCAGAAATGCAAGAGATACATTTCAATTATTTGGAAACGAATATAAAATAAACTCTTTACTTCCAAAAATGAGAGCTTCTCTCATTTTTATGCAATAGGTTTCGATTTTTGCTCCGTTACATTGATATCTGTACTTCTCCCATTCCTATCTCTGTTTTTGAACATTCAACGTGACATTGTCATTCGAGATCATGCGGCTCTTCGGTAGAAAAAGAAGATGCGATGCTGTTTCTAGCTTATATGATACTCTATACTATCAAATACGATAATGAATAATAGAGATCTATTTGAAATATTCACACAATCTATATGCAAAGTTCAACTATAGATGTTCAAATTGAGAAAATTCATCCGTTCTATTTTTCTAAGATTAGCATATAAAAATCTAATCTTTTTGAATGTGTGCTTAAATCGAGTCGATCTACTCATTGGTAAAATGTACGGGAGTTCGCCTTTTTTTTTTACAGATATTTATAATCTGGAGGTTGAACTTCTGTTCTGTTGGGAACGGGAGAAATACTTACAAAGAATAGGTAATCGTTTTCGTGGTTCTTGAAACTGTTGTTTAAGACGTAATAACACTTCAGTCTAATAGAAAATATGTAAAAAAAAAATCAATTATTTCTATAAATTCTTTACTTGAACATTAACATCAACAAGTAAATGTTTTGAATCTCCGACAAATTTATCAATAGATTGTATTTCAGTATGAAGACGAGCAACACAACGAGCAAGATCAGCTTGACGACGATCATGAAATTCTTGAATTTTTTGACATAAACGTTCATTTAATAATTTTAAATTCTTTTGCATTTCATCAAAACTACAAAAAAATAAATAAATTTATTATTATTATTATTTTTTCTTAAAAACAATTCATACCGTTTATTAGCTTGTTGAAATGTTTCATCACATTGATCTCGAAAATCATTCGATGTTTGATTAAGTGCTAATTTTAATTCATCACTCATTCGTTCAATTTCCATTGTTTCTCGTGTAATATCACTAATAACTTCTTGTCGATGAATTTCCAAACAAGAAACACATGCTTGTCGAGAACAATGTGCACATGATGTTATTGATGGTTGAACATTACATATTGCACATTGTTTATTTTGAACAATATCAATTTTTCGAATATGTAATAATTGCATTAAAGCTACATTTTGTGATAATAAATCAACATTAACAATAGTATGCTTAGCTAAACCTGAGTAAATAAATATTAAAAAGAAAAAGTATATTAAATAAACGAACAAATAGAACAAGCCATGATAGTTGTATCGAGCATCGTATTTCGTATACAATCAATACAAAATGTATGTCCACATGGTAAGATTCGAGGATCTTTAAATGTTCGATTACATACTGTACATGATGTTATTTGACGAATATTTTCATAAGAACAAATAGCTGTTGTCATTTTATTCGATTAATAATTAGAAGAGTGAAATGAAGATAAACGAAAATGAAGAGAAGATTATAGCGCAAATACGAAAATTGTAACTGTCGCGCCTATCTCTTTTTTTTTTTTTTTTCTTTAAAGTTTTGTTTTCGTAGAATAACAATGATTGGTTGTAGGCGCCAAAATAGTTTCTTTTTTGTTATTAAAATTTTGATCAAATTTTACAATATTTTCATGTTTAGTTATGAATAGAATATTAATTCCGACAGAGAAATCAACAGTGCCCTAAATGTTTTTCTTTAAAGCTCTGAAAATCGAGCAAAGGTTTTCCATTTTTCATTCAACGTTAAACCACTATCAGTTTTACTCGAAGTTCAAAACGACTGTTTGATTCAATATGAGAAATATAATACAAAATGCATTTTTATTGATAGTATCTAGTATAAAACAGATGAAAGCAATTCAAAACGTTTTTCTAGAAATAAAACAAGATCTTTCTAAGAAATAATTGAATTTAAAGCCAATCATTTCTAACATGTAATATGATGAAAAATGTTGCTAGACAACAGTAACTTATGACATTAGAAATCATATCAAGACAACAAGCCAAAGTAGATATTATTAACTTTGTTTAGTAAAAGTTAGGATAAAAGAAAATATTCGAAGAGATCTGTATCGTGATATATGATACCGAATGACGTTTCTTTGCAGGATATAGTACTTTATATGTCGATGATAAGTTTCGGTGATATTGAACGGCCTGTAAAGGATGACTCTCTCAATATTTTGTCGATTTGTTTCTCAGTTTTCAAAGTTTTGATTCAAATGTTTTTTTCAAAAGATAGTTCGATCAAATCTTAACAAAAACACAATTTGAAAAGCTCTTCTGATGAGGAACTGGAAAATTATACATGACCTATAGGAATTTTACTTCTAAAAAGTTTATTATTAAGCCATTATTTCGATTTAGACGATTTTGTACTGCTTTCTTTTATGATATATAGAAGTAACTGAATGCATCTTCTAGTGTTTTAAGACAAGATTTATCAATTGATCGAGTACTTTCTTTTATCTAGAATATTTTTGATCTATCCGAACAAAATATGTTGTTCGTTCTCCCACATTTGTATTTTAGAGATTTATCAAAAGTTTCATTTAATTAAGTAGAGTATATAATAAATTTGAATTCGTATTTATTGCCAAATGGAACGGAAGTATTCGCTTATGATTTGAATCGGAGCAAACTATTGACAATTTCTGTCGTAAGCGACATAATTAAGGAGAATAATCAATTATTCCCATTCATTTGTCAAATCGATTGATCACAGAAATCTCATAAATTTACTGAAAAATTTTGTTCTGAGCTCTGTCAAAAAGAATATTTTTGAAAACATAGAAGATTTAATTTCGAATTATTTGTAATCTGTTTAATCGCAAGAAAAGAAATAATTAGTTTTGTAAAACTGAAGAGTATGCTTGAAAGTGAACCTTTTTAAAATATAATACGCTTTTCAAATTATTCTGTTGAAAAGTTCATTTGACTGGATTTCATAGAGACTTGCAGAAGCTATTTTGTGAGAAAATATTCAAGTCAAAACTCTGAAAACTGAGAGAGATGACTACCAAATACTAAGAAGATCATTCTCTATGAGTTGCCTATTACATGTGATGATAGTTAGCATTAGAGTCCATCTCTATTGCGATTCTATTTCTGCTATTGGTCATTTTTAGAATTTTTCAAAATAGCGTAGTACAGAACGAATAAAAAATCTTGACTATTTTTTTTTTTGTTGCGAGTTGTGTATTCAAACTTCACAACATTCATTTAATTCGAGTATATGTCTCTATAGTAGAGGTCGAGTACTATATACATACCTGTTTATTATGATAAAATTTTGAATATGAAATACAATTAAAAAAAACTTCAATGCTAAGAAAGAACTAATGGAAAAAAGACAAAATAATATGGTTGTTACGAAGGATCCTGTGAGATTAGGTGACATATTCAGAAATGAGAGAGTGTGAATGTCTGTGTGGATCTTCCTTTCAACCACATCTACACACACATCCCGACTTTCATCTAATGTAGTTTGTAGTGCTACATTGCTGACAATATCTAAGAAAGTTTGGCATTTGGTTTCGTCGTCTATAATCGACAATTTCGAAGAGATGGAGATTCACTATCAGTGAAAAACTGTGATAAATTATTGAAAAATTGCAGTTTTTTCTATTAAAGAGAAAAATGCTGGGAGAGGTTAATTGTAGCAGCTTGTAGCTAATGAAAAGCTCTACAAAACTGTCAATGAGAAAATTTTTTTATAAACACTTTTGACTGATGCCAAGGACAATAATGATCAGGAACTGATTACACTTTGAATTCACAGTTATCTATCAGTAAATTGACTCTAGTTCCTTCAAAGTCTTATGAAAATAAAACTTATCATATACCATTTGATGCGTCTTGACTTGCTCTACAACATGATATATTTGATGTTTCAAGTCTGAATAGATCATCTAATCTGATAGAGTTTCTTATAACAATACTTTGTTTTTTATTGTATTTTACATTCAAGATTTTATCATATTAAACAAGTTTATGTGTATGGTATTTGATGCATACTATGTAGGCCTACAGTCAAATTGAATTAATGTTGTGTAGTTTAAATCCACGGCTCAAACCCAACAAGTAGTGCGATACTATATCCTTTTTATGCTGAAAAACGATTTTTATTTTTACAAAAAAAGCATTTTTGTGAGCATCATCGTCTTTACACTCGTTTAAAAAAAAAAGAATTTTTTTGAAAACATTACGAGTTTATGTTTTGACACGTAAAACATGTTTTTTATCGGTGATGTCTGACTGCGCAGATGTTATACAAAGTAGAGTAGGATAAGGACGAGAAGATTTTTCGAATCAAGGTCGCAGAGTACGAAAGGAACTTATCCTGCACATCTATACTTGGCATATCTTGAATAGCTTATTTCGATACTTCACATTGATTCAAGTTTTGAACTTATCAAATAAGATTATTCACTATCAAAACATGAAGTTTTCATAAAAATATAGATAAGTGTGTCATGTTAGTTGTTTACAGTCGATGTTATAGATTGATTTGAATATTCGACATATTCAATTAAAATATCTTCTATTAAATTGGAATAAAAGAAAAATTACTAGAAAAAGAAAAACAGTGAACGGTAAATGTTAACGGTTATCAAAACAATTTATTATAGTCTGAATAATGTGTTGATTTATGTCATATGTGAATGAATCACTGATATTAAGTTTTTTTTTTTTCAAAGTAATATTAGATAAAAAAGATACAACAAAATGCAAAATGAATATTATTTTTGTCTGTATTATATTTTATCTGACACATGCATAGATAAAAAGCGGAAATGCAAAAGAACAACAAACATTTTCGTTTTCTCTTCTTCTCATTTTTTTTTCTTGTTAGAAGAATAATAGTTGACGTGTTCGACAGACGTACCTTATGGCGTCATTATTCTTTCAGGTTAATTCAATTTTTTATTACTACTGATGAGAATGCAATGCTTAAAACAATCTTGTTTTTTTCTGCATAGTTGATATCATTGGATGATAATGCAACTACATATGATAATCAAAGTTATATTACTACTATTAGTGATATTATAACAGAAGAATATTCTATTAATAATATTGTTTCTACATCATTAAATAATGGTTCTAGCACTTCAAATAATATTGCATTGGCCAGACCAAATTATGTGAATGAGTCTTTGATTACTAGACTTGTATGTCCTATCATTATTATTATTTTTGTAATTGCAATAATTGGTCTTGCTTTTCTTCGTCATCATCAACATTTACAAACACAACAAAAGAAAGAAAAAGAATACTTACAGGTAAGGCGATACGTTCGGTTGTATGAAAATTATGTTTCTATGGAGGGTTATTTTTCTCCTAGAATGAGAAATTATGTGCTCATCCATTTGAAGAAGTTCTCATTGTTGCCGATGAACCTCAATCTATTGAATTAATGCAAACAAGACCAACAGAAACTACAAATTGATTTATAAAGCTATTTTAATTGTATGATGAACAGTTTATAGTGACGATTTTTATGGACAATTCTTATTTTTGGTCTTCTCTGAAATGTTTGTACATCACTATTAAATATTTCTTGTTATTTATTTAATGTAATAAAATCTTAAAGAGTTAGCTTATCTTCTCAGTAATCAATCATTTTTTAAAATATACAAAAATAAAATACTTCCTGCAACAAATAAATCATAAAATAATAGTTTGAGAAGTGCTAACTTGTTTCATGTATCAACACTTTTTAAATTTTTGTTTCTTATTTAAATATGTAACCAAAACATCTTGCGTCTATTTAAACTATGTGAAGAGTATTCGAATCAGTTTCATAGGAATTATGTCTTCCTTTTAAAATCTTCATTAAGCTCATATTCATTCTACATGACGACAATTGACTTTAATTTTCGATCAAATTCAAGTTTTACTACATTCAATTAACATTAGATTATTATATGAAAGAAAATAGTTTAGGGGATATACCGATATTTTCAATTCAGTGAATCAAAATGTTCTTTCTGGATATTGTCAACAAAAAGGTTGCTCGTATTTTTTAGTCAAGAATCATATCATGAATTTGAAATAATATTTAGCATGTTCTATTGAATCAACGCATGAGATATGATAGATAAGTTGTGGATTTTTTTAATTTTCTTCACTCTACTTTTGAACATGCTGTAGAAAAACTTGATTGTTTTGTGCTTAACTAAAGTAGTCAATTTCATCAAACAGAAATGGATGATTTTTGTAACACATATAGGTTTTTAACAAGGAAATTCATCTAACTGATACTCTCTCTCTCTCTGTTTAAGCTAAGTTTTTGCTGATGAATAGCACCTATTGTTCAGCGGAAAACACTGAAAAGATTGGTGGTTTATGCCTTTCTTCTTAAGTTACGATCATTTTTACTATTTTACAAGATATTACGGAGAAAACTACAAGAAAGCACTTCTTCCTGATTCTTTTAAATTCGGTTTTTGAATTTGCAGACGTTACTGATTCAGATAAGAATATCAAAATAAGAAAAAAAAACATACCGTTCGAACTACTGCCTCGACACTTTACATGTAGACTTCGTGAGTATTAAAAGACTTCTCCTGAAGCATAAAGCTGAACTATATATTCTGTTGACCTGAAGAGAGTTTAATCACGGAGTTGTCGTGAACCAGAAGAAAGTAGAATTTGTAACGGTCTACTTTTAATGTAATAGAAATACAGTGATTTTTAAAACATCATGTAAAAGATAACATTTTTTTCCTTATCAAGAATGCAGTTCTTGTGAATTGTTTATACTCACCAAGATTAGGTTTTTTGTTTTGTATGAAGCTGTAGTCGAACAATATGAAATAGAACATAAACTTTTCGGAATTAATCAAAAACTCACAGTTGCTGTTTTTTTACTGCTCGATTTCAACTGATTTTGAAACCAACGTGTTACACTAGACACAACCTAAAAACGACTAGGAGTCTGATCGTGCTCAATATTGAGCATGCGTTCTTTTAGGGATAGATAAATCAAAATTTACCAGTTCCTAGAATTTCTAATCAAAATTTAGAACCGTTCCACTATTGAAAATTACTAGATTTCTAATGTTTCTTCATGCCAGATGTAATAAGTTTTGAACATTCTTTCTAACTCTATTCTTAGTTTTTCTCTAATACGATCCACAAGTATCAAAACTGATCGGAATTAGTCAAAAAAAAACAAAATATGAGAAGTTTTGACTAATTACACAACCTTTGTATTCTATTTCAAGTATTTTGACTTCAACTTCGAATAGAAGAAAAAAACTGATCATGGCTGCTATAAACAATCAAGAGGAATTACATTCTTAATAGAGGAAAAACTATCATCTTGAACCTCATGTTATAATAGTAAATTTTTGAAGTAAAAAAAAAACCGTTCCAATTATACACATTTATTTCTTTTTCTTTGATTGAATTTTCGAAAAAATATGTTATTTATTTATTTATTTGTGTCACAAAATTTCTTTAAAAAAACTATACTCTTTTATTAAATGAACGAACGTATTTAATCTCGAGTGTTTGTTTTGGTTTAATATTAACTTCCCATTGTATATCATGTCGTTGATTAGCTACATTGTTATCAGCTTTAATTGCGTCTTTTTTTGGTGCTATTGAATAATTATTCATTTTTCCCATTAGTGTTGCAGTAATAACAACAACTACTTCTTCTGATTTATAATTCATTACTAATATTTTTCCATCGATTTGATCTGTTTGATAGTGAACACGAAAGAGAGTAAATTGTTTTGAGTTTGTAACCGTTACTTTTTCATCTAATTGTACTCGAACATCGAGAGCTTTAGTTAAATTAACAAAAGTTGTTGATCCTTTTAATGTATACGTCAATTTATCTTGACCAATAAATTGTTGTTCTAATTGACCTTTTGTTATAACAATTGGTGCTGTTGTCCAAACAAAATTTGATATATTTTCAAATTCAACACTATGCCAAACCTAGGAAAATATTCGTTAATAATAATAATAATAATAAACATTAAATTAAATAATACCTCTTCGAAATCTTTTTTCTCATCGTGTCCGTAAAAGATGTTTTCCGTTCGTGTTGCATCAATTTTACAATGATAAACATCTTTATAAGGTATTTCAATGTCGAAGATTGGTAACATGAGACGTTCTTTCTTTTGCAATAAAACATTTTTAAATTCATATAAATGAAGATCATCAACACCTGAATCTTGTTGACTGTCACTAGGACCATTATTCCCGGTTGATGATATTGGCATAACTGTTTGTTGCAT
Organism: Rotaria sp. Silwood1; assembly: GCA_905250075.1. Classification (NCBI taxonomy): domain Eukaryota; kingdom Metazoa; phylum Rotifera; class Eurotatoria; order Philodinida; family Philodinidae; genus Rotaria; species Rotaria sp. Silwood1. The sequence continues at coordinate 3,834,123 of CAJNOP010000006.1, read as the reverse complement.
CATAACAGAATTTGACATAATATTTGCATTACCATAATGATGTGATCTTGAACTTTCGACTTCACATTGTTTTAGTCGATCAAGAAATGCTTTCACATCTTCCCCACTAATTATAGGATCCACAACCGAAGCAAATTTTGATACATTTGGAAATCCAACAATACAAAATAAATTATCAACATTCATATTTTCAATATCATTTAGAATAACAGCTTTTGATGAAAGACGAAGTCTTTTTATAGAAGGATCTTCTGAAGATAAAAGTACTAAACTAAAATTCAGAGACATATAGTTAAATGAAAAGTTTGCTAACTCTGTATTGATTTTACTTGTATGAAGGTGCCCATGTAATACCAAATGTAAGATATTTCATTAGACCTGTATCATTGGATCCTGATTCATTTTTATATTCAATTGAGAGACAATTTTTGAAGATTTTACGTTGATATATTGTCTTAAGTGATACACCTCTAATCGATTTCACATTGGATAGAGATAATGCTAACAGACCATTATCAGTTGTTTCAAGTAAAACTAAATTGCCTAATTGAACTTTCGGCAATGGAGTAGAAACTGTTGGTTGAATAGTTGGTATGTAACTAGCATGTGGTACTGGTGGAGCTACATCAAACAAATCAATTTTATTCTATCTTATGAAGAACATTGAACGATTCTATAAGATTTAGCTGTGACATGTGACTTTAATTATACTATCATTGGTCTCTTTTTGAGAAAAAAGAAGAAAATTAAAGCACGAAAATGAAATTTATTTAATAATCGAAATTCTCTAACTTATGATGGAAAATAGAAAAGGCTCCCAAAAGAATTTGGTTATACATGCTCTGGACAAACTAAATCTTCAATGTATACAAGAGAGGACATGTATTTAGCTAAGTTCTGAACTTTTGTTTGGTTTCATCATATTTTAAGACACATACGAGAACTATGAACAGGAAAATAATGCTAAAAGATCTTATCACATAAATCAATTATATCTAATCATAATAGTAATTAATTTGAAGTGCAATAATTTTCAAAAAAAAAACAGACAAATATAACAAAGCTAATGAATGAAAAGAAAATTTCGTGTGTACAAATAGAAATAAAAACAAGAATGGTTCTTATAAATCGAGTTACATATTATTCATTTCATAGATCATTTTCTTACATCAAATTTGTATTAGATTGCACATCGGCTCGCTAAATTATAATAATTGTTCTTAGTCAAGCGTAATAAAACTTTAGAGTCACCTTATATCATATAGAACATTAAGATACAACAGCTCCTACTTCGGAATTCAAAGCAAACAAACAGTTTTTTTTAACTCCTCAAATTTCCGTATGACAGTTAGAATATTATAGTACGTAGATGAAAGATTAGTCATTAGATATTTACATGATAACAGAAGTATTATATTTAAAATTATGTTCCCAACAAAAAATTACTCACCAGTACTTGGATAGACTCCAGTACTTGTTCTTTCAAAATTGACATCATTTGTATCTTCATCGTCGGATACTTGTTGCATTCGTTTTATAGATTTTATTTTGCCAGATATCCATTCTCCGGTGTTGTTAGATGTGAAATCTGTAACTAACAACTGAACATCTTGTCCAACATTAGCTTGAACTAAATCTTCTACAGTCCAACATTCTTTATCGACAAGTTTATGCGTTTTTTTTGTACGAATGGAACCAATGGAAGCTAAATAAACACATAACATTATAAATATATGAAACGAAATGACATACTATTATTTGATAGTGATTGTATCCAAAATGTTCCATGTACAGGATTTGATGGTGGATCAAGAAGTTCCAAAGGTTTACCGTCCTGAGCTTTACTTGAAGGAAATTCAAATGTTTTAACAATCATTCCATAACCATTTTTGAATAAATAGACATTTGATGCATGTGATGGAGTTTTATCATCAGTAGTAGCCATTGAATATATTTATCGAATATTTTGAATAAAATCTGTAATGAAAAGTCATGTGTAACAAGTATAGCTATATATAGATAATATTTCTTTTTTATGGTGCAATACCTATCGCCAACGTGTCACTATAAATATGTAACAGCATATTATGAGGGTAAAAGAAAAAAGAGAACATTTTTTATTTACTAACCACAAGAGTCTTTGCTTATTAAGTTCGCCACAATCCTTCTCATATGAAAAATCGACATTAACACAAAAATAATAAGAATTTGTCGTATGAGTTTTAGATTAATATTTATTTGGTTTCATCAGTAACATAATTGTTAGTCAACAAATATCAGATTTGGTATATTTTATTTCGGAATAATGATGTTGAAATTATTTTTTTCTAATATCACTCATATTTGAACGATCATAAACTAAACTAGGCAAACTACAAGATTATTTTATGACAGAAAATAATGAATAATAGAATAATAAGTTGTGACCTGATCAAGAAAAGTGTAACACCCCCATAAAATTGAGACACGCTCGGTTCCCAATATTGACTGCTTTGAACCAACATTGAGAATAATTACTATAAGAATGCATTTACAATAAATTGTGAAGATGAATTTAATTCAAGGAGAAAAGAAAATGAAATACATTTGGTGATGTGAAGGATTATTTGAAAGATTGCTATTTACATACTTTTATGACTATATATGGAATTCTCATCTGATTGGTAACAGTCTTTCTCGTTATTAACATTAAATATATAGATTCTTAAAATTTGGACCTATCTGACATATTCATGGACAAATAAGTGTTACGGCATACACATGTTTTCTAATGACTTCATCATAGGTACTCTGATAAATCTATTAATTGCTAATTATTATATCTCTACTATCTGGAAATAGATTACAATGACAGTGATTCAAATTGAAAATAACATCAAAAGAACGAAAATGATTACATCTGTAGACACTTACGATATAATTTGCTTAACTCTGCTAAAGAAAGTGAATACATTGGGAAACATCAATTTTGTCGACTACAAAAAATGTCGATCGTAAATTTGTCGATAAAATTTACGATCGACATTTTTTGTAGTTGACAAAATCGTAGGCACTCAATACATTCACTTGAGATATCAAGTTTTTCTTCACTTTAGCTTGTTCATACTGCATTCCAAAGAATGACTGATTACATGAGTTGACTCTAACCTTGAAAAGTCACGAATTTTTGTTACCTAGAGATCACAATGACATCTGTTGAAAATTTGACGTCTGTTTCTTATTTTTATGATCAAAATCAATTTAGAAGAACAATTAGTAAAGATATCTCGTAAAATTTTCCTGTAGATCTTTCAATTATCACCTGCTTACGTATCGTCGATATGAAGGGTTGATCATTTGTCCAATCGTATATCAGGATCTATTACGCATAAATATTCGTTATCTTCGAGTAAATCATTGAAAATAGCGGATAGAAAAAGTTAAAAGGTATAAGAGTTATTTTAGAAATTTCTCTAAATAACCGGATAAATCCATTCGATCGATTTGTGTCTTACGCAATGAGATGATGTCTGTATAACTGAGGAGCGGTGCGACCGGTTAGGGAATAGTAGAGCGTACTTTTCACCTCCTTTTAAATATCTTGATGGTAGCTTTCTCTCATTTGGAGGAAAGTTCATGATGAATTTTGTCTGAGTTTGATGAAATTAGGACTATGTTTCGCATTAAACTATTATAGTTTTATTTTCTCGCAATCATCACAGTTTGTAAATTATTCTTCTGTTTAGTTTCGGAAGATTTGTGCTGTACTTTTCTCCGAGTTTTTGATGATTGTATCTAGAGAGACAATTTCATCAATAAAAAGAGCGATTGGAATTACCAAAAAAAACTTAATCACATTCTATAACACGTCGAGATATTTTAAAATATCTAGAGTTTTTATCTTGAAAAGATTTTGAAAATATTGTGACAGCAATGGAATTGACTTCATGACGTACACAATAATTAGAATCTTCAATCTTAACTAAAATTTCTACTGCTTCTGGCAGCAATAACAGTTGGCATTAGCATGGCCAGCTACAGTAGAAAAAGAGATTCAGAAGCGTTTCCACTATAAAGAACGACAAGACAGGACGAAATCTTTTTTGGAGTCTGCACTAATGTTTTTGACGTAGTAAATGGTTTGAGTTCTATGCAGATTTATGAACTTATCTTAGTTTTCGGCTTTTATGTAAAAGTCGGTCGATAGGACAACATTTTTGCACTTTTCTTACGGTCAAGAAAAATTTACGTAGTGCCTATTCAGTTACACAATTGGAGCATCAGGACTATAAGAGATTGCAGTTACATCCCGATTTTTTCTCTTCTCCTGTTTATACTAGAATAATTCTGATTCATCTAACATATATATTTATATATATTCAATTTAACTCTATATGGTTGACTCAGACTGCTATTGCGGTAGGCCACATGTTTCTTCCATTGTTGAAGATACCTCTCCTCTTGATTTGATATCAACAAGTCCAATTATATTTGTTAAATCAACAGAGTACATCCGTTTTATTTTCTTCTTTTAGATCAATTTGAATAAATAATGTCGTTCAGTAAGTACTTATATTATTGATCTATAATTTATTTTAAATAAATACTTCTCCTTTTTGTTTTATTTTTTAAGATGGTATGACACAACCTGGTCAAATTGGGCCTGGTAATGATATCGATATGATAAAAAGTTATGGTGGTCCTGAAGAAAATCAACATTCTTCAACTATGCATGGAAGTAATATTATTAATTTTTTCTTCGACACACTTAGAGTTTAATTTGTTATGATTTTAGGCGGTGTTGCCTTACATACGGTGCCAACTGATGAAATTAATAAAAATCCTGAAACCGAACCGTAAGTTAGATGGATTTTTTCTCTATTTTACGCATTTTATGTTTGTTTTTTTTAGAAAACCAACTCAAGATCAAACTTAAAAATAATTTCTGATAACATTTGATGCTGATAATCTTGCTTATTTCAGCGAGAATGAATAGTGTCGTGCAATTTTCTTTTTAAGTTTCAGTAATAAACCAGCACATTATTGTTTTTATTAATCTAGCAACTTAGTCTTAGATGAAAAGTTCGGAATGCTGAATTGCATTCGGTTTTTATACAAAAATAAACTTTTTTTTTGATGATAAACAATATTTTGATAAGTTTTATTAAATGCACTATATGAAATTATGACTGATATATATTGATGCACAAAATCATATTTGTCCGATGTAGGAGAAGGCCTTTTCACTGGTTTATCATCATCCCATTGACTACTCTAACGAACTTCACCATTAGGACTTGTCAATGCGATGATATTCACCGTACTGCCACTCCCATGATATTTTCCTTCATAGAAAATACCGTTATACTTTTGCTCATCTCTAAATGTCAAAATTCTCACACAATGTGGTTGGCCAGATGGATTCTTATGGCCAAGATAATGTGTATGATGACTAATACCTATCATCCAAAAGAAAATTTTAGAGAATGATAACTTGTTTCAATGTTTTCATGTTTTGACGAAATAAAACGTGTATTGAATGAAAGTTAATACTTGATTGTCTCTTTTCTACGCTAAAAATTATTATTGTTTATTGTTACTGATTTGAATCGTATTACAAAAAAATGATGCAATTTAAGCCCGGTTTTCTTCTTCGAATGACAACAAAAGCATAATGTGTTCCTTCTCTCTTCTAATAAAAACTGTTGTATAAAGAAGGAACGGAAAAGTATATGATGCATTGTGCCATCGCATGACGAAAGAGTTTTATTTTGTGTAGACATCGTAGCGAACTTTGTACCGTCAATATTGGCATTACTTTATTGCACCAACAGCCGCTATAAAAAGAAAATAAACCAATGTCTATAAATGAAAAAAAACAAACAGCTATGCGCAAAAAAAAGAAGGATATAGGGTATAGTTGTGAGTGTTGATACGCGTGTGTTTTGAATGTCTCTTGGTGCCGATGTTTTCATCTCATTCATATTTACACCCACAATGACACAATCACTGTATGTCTCTCCGTAAAAAATGATGTTCCAAGTTCCCAAATGTCTCATTTTGTCGCAAAAGGTGTCTGCTATTCGTATTTGCCGTAGAAAAATTAGTCCCGCATATGCTTCAAATATCTTTGCTATAAATGCTGAATTTCGGGGATGGTCACAGGTCACTTCGGCTCGGTCAATGCAATCTGATTTTAAATTTTAATGAAAATGTTCAGCAGGAATGCTGATATCTATATATGTGATTGTCAAGCAAAATCGAAGTGATTTTGATACGCAAACAACGAAACTACGATATTGATTGTATACTTTTTTTAGACGCGAAAACTGGTCAATGTCAGCATATATTTACTTTCTCAAATGTAGTAGTAGTATTGAAGAATCTGATTTTGCAGTTATATAGAGCATACTCGAACACATGTAGTCACATAGGCTTTGCTTCTTTCGGAAGTCTAAACTGACAAAGAGCAAGCAAACAATCAAAATTGAACAGTTGCTTCTGTAATATTTCACAGCACTGTATATATATTTGTTTTATTTGATGATACGTTAGAAACGATTATCAATTTATTTGATAATTATAGAAAAGTAAAAATAAACTTATGAGTTTATCAAAGCCAAATAGCTTGACCTTGTTGAGGAAAAATGAAACTAAAATATGAAGCATCTCCACTTGAAAGTTGTTCAATAATTTTCTCACGTGCACCTTTTTCTGGTTTGATATGTGTCACAATAATTTTAACCTTCTCCATCGAGTGATAAGTTCTCAAAACATTAAGTTCTTTTAAAAGCCAATTAGGTGTCAAATGTCCAAATAATAAATGATCTGGTCGTTCATTTGGAAATGAAACTTCAATAAAGATAGCTTTTAATTCATCAGCACTAACAAGTGGAGCCATCGCTTTCCATAATTGACTGAGATATCTAGGTGAATATGTTGTGTTATCAGGTTGTATTATCTTTTCAACATCATCAGGACCCGTATCACCCAAATAAAGAATAGAAGCTGCAGGTTGATAGCGACGAGAAATCAAAAATGCTGAACTAAGATACGGACAAGTATGACACAAACGAAAAATACGAACATTGAAATCAGTATTAGCTATTGGAACTGATGTCGTTGACAGTGGATCTAATATTTGATAATCGTATGTCTAATAAAAAGAAAACAAAAATGCGAATAGAATATTCTTATATTCAAATTTAACTAACTTTAAGACCTGTTGAACCAAAATCAGCCCATGCTAGATTATTAAAATAACTTTGTCGAATAATATTAATTGTTTCATTAAGTCCAATAATAAATTTTCCTGATTTATCATTTGGAGTATTAAGAATAAATCCACTGTTATGATCGAGATGACCATGTGATATTAAATAAGCTTTTATTTGTTCTCGAATAAATGTCTCTTTATCTGTATTAGATGGTAATGATTTATGTTGAATTGCTATTCTATAAATATTCATTCATCAATATTATAAACTTTGGAAAAGAAAAAATATTTTCTTTACTCAATTCCATGACGTATAGTACCACCATCAAGTGCTATGTATGTCGAATTTGGATTATTATCATTTACTGATGTAAGTAAATAAGATGATATATTGTCTTCATCGAGACCACCAGTTGTACCAAGTGGAATAACATAGAAAACTGATGAAACATGTGTGTCAGGTGTCTGTTTTTCATTAACAGTAATTAGAATGATTGGAATAAGCGTCAGAGCAAGTATACTAATACTAAAAAAATGTAAACTATATTTATATTTAAGTAAATATTGCATTAAGAAATATTCAGGCGTTTATAGAGAAATATTTGGCCACCTTCTCTACATTTATACTCTGTTTTCTTTTTAATTAAAACTACAATGTATGCTTATTTCTGAAGAAGTTCGTGTCCATAAATGTCGAAAGGATGACAAAGAAAAAAAATAACAGTGTATTTTTCACTCATATATTGCCGGTATATTTACCCAATGATGCTCGTGACGACAATTTTGTTTTTGGTGGTGAGTGCCATCAGTAGGAATATATATACGAAATTGATAATTCGAACAACTAAAAGTAAAATATTTCTACTAGTAAACTATCATTGAACGCTCCACTGATAACAGAGATATATTAATCAATTCGAAAATCAATAAATATCATAACCAAGAGCTTTGCTAAAATAATTCATCATTTAGAAGTCAATTTTGAATTAATTTTTAGAGAACAATCAACTATTTCGTCAATATTTCATAAAAATATATAAGACAAAATTCGATGGTTCCTTATGAAGAAAAATATGAATCTGTAACTAATAACAGTATTAATGTATATTACTTTTCTTCATTCAAAAAATGTGTTTACTGATGCATAGTTCACTATGCTTCAAAATTGATACTTTGTTTTCTTCAGTTTTTGAATGTATTTTTCTATGTCTATTTTTCTCTGTAATCAATGATGTTGTCCTATAAATATTAGAAATAGAATAAAATTAGATAACAGACAAAATAAATAGAAGAACAAAAAAGAAAGACATCTCATCATGATGAATAGGCAAGAAAATAAAACCGAAAAATTCATACAAACAGATAGTTGGTGACGTATTTTGTTTTTTTGATATTATTAGCTAAGAAAATCAGTCGTATTCTTCTTTATACATCCTATAGTGTATATTTAATGTACCGTAAAGTTCTTCTTCGTTATTTACATATAAAATAAATAGAACAGATTGGAGTAGATAGCCAATACATAAGTATCCTAGCATAGAAATGTATAGACACAAAAGAGCACAAAGAAAGATTATATGGATATCATAATTATAGAAATTTTAAAATATTTAAGCGGCAAAGAAATGAAATTAGCAGAAGATCAGCAATGATTTCTTTTAAGTGTACTAGCAAATTATATTATTTTATTTCATATTCAGAAAGATTATAAATATTATATCTTTAACTATTCTTATGACTCGAAATGACTTTCATATGCGAATAGACTTTAAAAAAAACAGACACTAACCTTTAATTGTCAGCACACTGTAAAAAGAATACGATAAGATACGAAGAGCTTTTTTTTGTGGAGTACGTTTTGATCATTTTGAAGAATAGAAAAAATAAAAGACAGCTTAATAAAAGATGTCGTTGACTAAAACAAAATATTTCAAAAGTATTCTTACAAACTAGATTTCAATCTTTTGTGTAAGTCAATCCAATAGTTGATCAAACAATTCAATTGAGTTTAATTACTATTCATAGATATTCCATTGAGATATCATAAAACACAATGATTAACAAATATTAAAGATTTATTTTTTTTAGGATACGAACATCTCCAAATAGGGAAATGATACCATTAGTAGATTGAATTTGTAAAGTTGATTCTACGAGCATGCACAAACATTCATATCTTTTATGTGTGAGTATGCCGACTCGACTTAGGTACATACCCAAAATATTAGACTTTTATATGTTAGCCTTTAAAAAATGGAAAAGATGTAAGTTATTTTCTCAAATTTAAACCTTATAATTGAATTTTATATATAGCAAGTGAGAACGTGTCCTATCGATCTTCATTATTAATTACAATATTTGACTGTATAGAGTGTCATATATACTATCGTCAGCATCGTATGTTCTTCATCTACTGATGGACAGCTTGACTTTGAGCAACAATGTGAAATTCAATAATCCAGAAAGATATAGGAAAAGAATAAGTATAGGTATCAGTACGGTAGACCAAAGGTGAAGGTTGATGCTAACCTATATAACACTCTCATATGCTGTGAAATACAGTACTTGATAATAGAGATCAATTGAACTCGTTCACATAAGCTATTTATAAAATTCAAATAAAAGATTAAAAATTAAGAAAACACATCTTTTCTATTTTCTAAAACTAGCATATAAAAGTCTAATATTGTATGTGCCTAAATTAAGCCTATCTACTCAATGATAAACGATATGATTGTTCCTGTCTTTTATCGACATCTTTTCTTTTTTGATGATAGAGAAGCAAATTTTTTATTTAAAAAAAAAAGGGATTATTAGCGATTGATTGAGATTTTTTTAGTTGAATTTATACCATGTCAACGTCTGATAAAGATAATCTCAAATAGATAATAATTACATTTACATATAGTTTTCAGTTTTTGACATGTATTGTTCAAAACATAAACATGTTAAATATTATTCTTCGCGGGTATTTACAATAGTTGTCATTATTAAAAATGTAATCATATTCATAATATTCATTCTTTATTCTATCTTAATAGAACCATATAAAAAAAAATAGTATTACGAAGTTCAAATACAAAACGAAAATAATGATCTACATTGATTACATGCTAGATGAAAATGGTTTGATAGTTGTTTAATAATTTCACATAGAAGTATTTGAAATGCAAAGATATTCAAGTTTAAAATATCTTTTTTGAAATCCACTCCGTACTAAATCAATTAAATCTTTACAAACATACATAGTATGTTTTTTTTAATCTGTCATCTATTCAAGCTGTTAAAAACTCAACATAACTCGATTAGTGCTTGTCTGGAATATTCATCTCCTTCACTTTCTTTATTTTCAACTAAATAATCATCTAAAACTACGGTTTTTTTTTTAATTACGTAAGTTTAGTTATATCTTGATTTGTTTTATTATTACAAAAAAAAAAAAACATAAAAGTTCATCGTAGGGAATATATAAATCATGACTTTTGTTCTTTTTTTTTTTAGTGAGTAACAGATGCTGGCTTTTTAAAAAGACCTTCTCCAGTTGGTTTTGGCACAGGATCAAATGATATAAGATTACCAAAAAGAATATGTTGAGCTATAGGAAATTTATCCAAAACCTATTTAAAAAAAAAAGACAAAATAAAAAAAATAAAATTTCAAATTATTTAAACAAACTTCGCCATAATACATTTTAATCATTCCTTGATTAACTTTAGACCAATGAGCTACATTTGATATATCATGAAGTGTACTTGAATGTTCAAAAAATGGACCTGTTTTAACTTCATTTATAAATTTAATTGCACTTAAATATAAATAATCATTCGATAAATCTCGATAAAATCGTTCATCAATAGCTTGTTTTGGTTCAAGAGGACCATCATCTGTCAATTGTGATGAACCCCAAAGAAATGGTAAAAATTGATAATCATCTAAACACCATTGACCTTTTGATCCAGCTGGTTCTAAATAATAAGTTCGTTGTAATTTTCGACATAAATCAAGATAACTATATCAAGAAAAAGACAAAAATTATTTTTTTATTTTCAACGAATAATTAAAAATTTTACCGTGCAAAAAGTTTCAATACCATAGCTCGACTATCTTGTTCAGTAAGTGCTTCGATTTTGCACAAACATAAAAGAAATAAAACAAAAGCTAATTCATGACCTATGAAGAACGAAAAAAAAAAAATCATATTTAATCTATTAGAATAATTGTACTTCTAACCTGTGCCATAATCTAAACGAGTACTATTACCAAATGAATCCTGTAAATAAGGAGTAAGCTCTTCAAGATAATTATGATATTGTTCAGGTAAAGCTTCTTTTAATAATTGTTCACTTTCCTATTAATAATAAAAAATAATAATATTTAAATAATAAATTAAATATTTTTTTTTTTTTTTAGAAATAAAAACCTGTTTAAGTTTGGCATGCCAATCACGATAAGCAGCATCACCAAAACGTGATCGACCTTTAGGTGGACATTGATCAATGAATGAATCAAGTTTATCAAGTAAAATAATTAATTTTTCAAGAGTCTATGCTTGAGATATAAGTAAAAGAAGAAAATCAAAAGAAAATTAGAAAAATAATCATACAGGTGAAATAGGAACAGAATCAGTATTTTTCAAACCATGTACAGCTCGATTAAGGGATTGAACAAATAATGTATATTCTCTATATGCCTATAAATAATATTAAAAAAAAAATAAACTTATTAAGAAATTTCATCAAATTTAAAAATCAATTTTCATTTGATTGATCTTGTCGAATAGTGAAAAAAAAACTATATTATTGTTTAATTTTTCGATCTTCTCTGCTTGAGTTATGAGCGTCTAACTCGATTTTTGATAAAACTCAAGGCTTGAAGTTCGAACTAAATTTTTGTTTATTAATAAGTCTTATAGTCACTAGAAAGCCTACTTAATTCTTTGATAGAGTTCGTGTTGTCAGTGTTTCACTAAAAGCCGATGTCAATGTGATCGATGCTCAGTAAACCTTGTCTTAGTGATCAGTGTTTTATCCAGGATTTTTTCTCCGGAGGGGCGATTTAGAATTTCGGGGGGGGGGGGGGGGGGCGAAAAATTATTTTCGGGAGAGCAAGCCACGTGTTTTTAGTACGATGATCGCAAGTTTCGGGGGGCGAACTCGATTTTCGGGGGGGCGTGACCCCCCGGGCACCCGTCTGGATAAAACACTGTTAGTGATTCACTGCTTCCTATTTAGACCAAGACTGCGTATCGCTCAATAAAATGTTCATAACTCGATAAATAAAATTTGAAAAAAGAAAAACAAACTGAAACAGACTTTTCACTACTTACAAGGTTAATCAAATGACAAGAGTCTCAAACGAGAAAGAGTTCTACACATGAAGAGATTACATCATGAGAAATAGTACATCAACACTTACTTTAGAATCTTTCCAGGCTTTCATCATTGAAATATCTTTAATTTTAGGTATTGGTTTTTGACATGGTGTAGTACTAGCCTCAGCTTTTGAATCTGACATGATGAAAAATTCGAAAGGCCTTTGAATAATTAATTTATTTAATATGAAAAATCTAAAATATAAAAAAAAAAAATCAATATTTTTTAATATAATACATTTTTCAAAGATGAAAAAGAAAAAAACAAATATAAACTAAAATAAATAATTATAATTCACATTACATCCATACTTTTAATCTTTCATTTCCATAATCAATTCTAAATCTATCTGTATTTTTCAATCGTCCTGTTGATTGTTCAACAAGATATTGACATAAAATGTCTTTATTTGAATTAATATATTCTGATAATTGTCCATACATACTGAGAACGATTAATTTTGGAAAATAATTCAAAATTAATGATATCGTATGAGATTCGATTTTTAAATTTGAATTTCGTAAATCAATACACATATGATTTACTCGAAAAAATACTCGAGCAATTGAATGAATATGTTGATCAGTTAATTTTTCAATAGATGTTTCTTCAAATCGAATACATAATATAGAAATACGTTGATGAAGAAGACAAAATAGAAAAAGTGATTGATCATCATCGTTAAGTAATTTATATAAACAATCAAAATCAATAGAAATTGCTGAAAGATTAGGTGCAACTAATAAAATTTTTTCTATATAACTTGAATCGGGTGGAATACCTTGAATAGAAAGAAAATCAAGTCGACCAAGATAAGGAAGTGCAACTGATGTATTTTGTGGATCTTGATTTCCTAAACAAAAGAAAAAAAAAGAATTATTTAACCAATGTAATATCAATGAAAAAATAAAATAAGATAAAAATTTTACTTGATGGTAATGCTCGAATAGAAATAATCAGATCGAGAATTTGTCGACAATGTCGTACGATACCAGCTATTTCTTTCAAAGCTATTGTATCATAAACATGTAAATGACGAACTTTTTTATAAATTGAACTATTTACATCAGCTGACATTTGTTTATGAAATAGAGAACGAAGTGAGAGACGATTTGGATGATAGGAAACGGTATGTAAAAAAATACGTTTATCATTTTCACTTATTGAATATGCAACAGGAATAGATTTCCATGATTTAATAATACGAATTGGATCAAACTTATCATCTTTATCAAATGAATGATAACATATACTATAATTAAATTGTTTTACACAAGAAGGAAGAAGTGCAAGTACACATTGTCCATTAATCATAGAATAATCACGAGTAACAAGTACAAATGAGAAATTTTTGATAGTAGGTGAAATCTGAATCAATGTTTTTAGATCATCGAATGTTGAAAACCAACTCATAGCATAAACATTTAGTTCTGTTAAATGAGAATTGATTTGTTGATCAAATGAAACTTTTACCCATGGACGTTTAAATGTTAAATGAAGTTGTTCAATATTAGGAATCATTTGAACAAGTTTTAAAAGATCTTTTGTTGTTTGCAATTCAATATCTAATTGAATTATATTTGGAAAAGTTATTTCACAATTTTTTTCATCTGCTATATTCAATGCATCACATTCATGATCAAAAACAATATGTGTTAATTGATTATCATTTGCACCAAGAATTTTCCTAAGAAGATTTATATTTGTTATTGATTCAGTTAGATCAAGTGCTTGAATAACAAGTTTATGAAAATGTTTCATTCCATGTAATGTATCAATAAATTTAATTAATTTTTCATCGGTCCAATTAACTAATGTTAATTTTTCTAAATCTTGATAAATATGATTATTTTTAAATGATTCGAAAAATAATGGTGATTCTAATTCAAATATGACTAAAGAACGAATAGATGATTCAATTTGAGGAAGAATTATTGTAAATATATGAATAAATTGCATATAAAATGTTTTATGAAGTGAAACATGTTGACGATAAAAAGTTATTGTTTGATTTAAACGAGAATTAAGGCCAAAAAATGAATAGAGTACATCACCACTATGAAGATATCGACAAATTTCTAATAGCATCTCATCAGGTAACATTTCTAATTTTGAACAATCGAAAGACATAATTATCTAAAATAGATGTAAGTCAAAACTATGAAGTATTCTAGAAAAAAATAATCAAGTTTTTTTTCTGATTCATTAACAATCATAATTTCTCATACTTTCACTTTGTTGTTTTTTTACCGTTTTAAGAAATCGTTTCTTTTTCAAAAATGATAGACATTAATAATCTTGTAAAAATGACATATTAATATCTCTAGAAAAAATTCTATTAGTTTATCTGGTACACTATTATTAGATCATTGGTTCCGAAGACACTTTTCAAGAATTGAAATCGGAATCCATATTTTTTGTTCCGTTTTACTAAACAGAACCACCCACTTCTTGAACGAATCGTATCATCATAATGATACTCTTAATTAATTTTCTATGCAAAAAAAAATCATTTTGAAACAATACATCGTAAAATTCATTGTTGAGTATGATAGAAATGATCAAAGATAATAACTTATTGAATATAAATATCAATCTAATCAATAAAGTCGTTAACTTAATTCTTCATAATCACATTGCTCATCATTAAACAAAAATCTGTAGCCAAAACCGTATAAAACTTATGAGAAAAAGCTTCTAACCGTCGAATTGCTTTTTTTTACTAAGTCTAGTACATTGTAGATAAAGGAGTATGTTGATTCCGATTATCAATACGAGGTCAGCAGCTGGGACTTCGAAGATTCATTGTCTGGAAAACTAGTATATCCTAGCGAAAATATTATTTCATCGAAAAACTTGTTGATCCGTCTAGATTGTAGCGCACGCGAGTTGACTATAAAACACTATTTTTTTTCGTTTTTGATCCACTCTAGGAAAGTATAGAGACGCTAGAACATCTAATATTTGCACAATACTACTACTCGTTGAATTCTATGCCTTTACAACGAAGTGTGTATGAGAAAATAACTTATATCCTTTTCAAATGTAAGTCACGCATAGTGTTCACTAGCTAGTAACCCGTTGACGTAATACACTAAGCATAAATTATACTTACTATTCATTATATGATCTAAGAAGTTTGCAATCTCGTATGCTTTCTGTTAATAACTCTATGGTGTCATTCTCTTAAACTGAGGAGAGAAAGCCTGTAATTGTCTAATTGCTTTTTTAATTAAATCTAGTGAGTATGCGTGTGTATGTGCAATATTCGTCTGACGGCGTAATCTATTCTCTTGCTGAATGCAAATGACGCTTATCTTTGAAAAAGCGAGAAAAAAAGGAGGATATTATTTCTATCAATTTTCAAAGATAAAAGAAAGAACTATACTACTTGTGATCTTAGTAACGATTTTCGAATGAAAAAAATAAATAATGCTTTATAGGAAAATGGACGTGCTGTACCATCTAGACGAATCAACAAATCTTTGATGAAAATAGGTTTTTTTATTGTCAGAAAATGATCTCTGAAGTCTTAACTATCAGTCGCGTATTCATATTCCAAATCAGCATGGTCGACTACCTGTAACCCGTCAAACCTTAAGGAAAATACGATAAGAGAGCTACAAGCTTTCTTTCATTAGTCCAATATATGTTGTATATCGAAGATGACCTTTTTTTTTTTCTTTGAAGATTAAATATAAAATTTAGTAACAAAGTTATGATCTAAAAAAAAGAAGAAAAACAGAAGCTTATCAGTATTGCTAGTATAAAAATTGAAAACAATTTCAACAGTTAGTTTAAAAAAGATGTACAAAAAATATCCAACAATCTTCATAGATGTATAATCAATATGGAATTGGTTTACCATTAAAATCTAAGAATTTTCCATTATCTTTTAATGATAATTTATTAATGGTAGTTAACATACGTTGAACTGATTCAGCTTTTGTTAAAAAATGTGCATCTTTTGGAAATAATTTTTTATATTCATGCATCATTTGTGTATTAACAATGCCAGGTGATATTGAAACAAATAATAAAGGTTTTTCATCTTTTTTTAAACCACAAATTGAATTTTCATCTGTCGATTGTCGTCCAAATTCTAAAGCTAAATTTTTTGTTGCCATATTTAAAGCACATTTTGATAGACGATATGCATACCAACCACCAACATGATTATTATTAATTGATGCAAGTTCAGCTGATATATTAACAATTAATGATGAATAAGGAGCATCTGATGAGGGTGATCCAAATGATGAACGACCTCGTTTTAAAACATTAAGTAAAATTTTCGTAACTAATAATGGACCAACAACATTTACTTGATAAACATCATTTAAATCAATACTAAGAACATCATTTAATGAAGTTTCAACTCGATTGGATGGATGCCCTTTAAGAAAAATACAACAAAGAATTAGAAAAAAAAGAAGTTTTTAGCTTTTATTCTTGTTTTTTTTTACATATATGTGCACAATTAATAAGCATATCTAGTCCTCGTTCATGTTTCAAATCATTTAAACATTGTTCAACTTGCGCTCCAAATGTATCAAATTGATCGTGATGTCGAACATCTAATTCAAGAACATCTAAACGATGAAGTGGATTTCTTAAATATTCTTTTTGTAAATTAGATAAACGATCATCGGTCGTTTGTTGACATGTTGCTATAACATGAGTAGGTGTTTGACGTTTTAATAATTGTCGAACAAATTCTAATCCAATACCACTTGATGCACCTTGAATAAGTACTGTTGCTTTCGGCATCAAAATATTTTATCTGAAAAAAAACATAAAGGATTATTTGAAGTCAATTATATATTTTAATAAATTCTTCGTTTTCGTCCTGAAAATGGTAAACAACGACTATTATGTACATATTGACGACGAAGTATATCACGAATATCACATTGAATAGATGAATGATAAACTTTATCCATTAGATTAAGAAGAATTTCTTTGATAAGAAATAAACAAATTTCTGCTAAACGAAGATCTTGATTTGATGAAAACTTTTTTGATGATATTAAATTATTTAATTTAAGCCAATGCTGAATATCAATTGATGATAATGAACGAAGATTATTGAATGAAGTATGTTGTTGTTCAACAAATGATAAATAAGCATCTGGTGTTAATGCATCACTTTTGTAATAGATATCAAGACGAGCATATTGACGAGAACGTTGATGATCTAATATTGATTGTGCTAACTATTTGAAATAAAAATCGACAATTTTTATAGTTATTTCATTAGAATGTTAAATAAATATTCAAAAACTTAGAAAACAATAGTATATGAATTTTTAGATACATATTTTATTTGATATTTGCAGGTTAAAATTTTGAAAACATGTTTATATTATTCATTTCAAGAGAAGTTCGATCCATCTTAAAATAAAGACAACAAGTTTTTAAGTCTTAAGAATTTTTGATTCTCTATCTCTTCAATATACTCTTGCGTTCAATCATTCAAGCTTACCGGCAACACTGATTAGTTACGTGTTAACAGCAAGGTTAGATGACCGTCACAACTTTGTGTGCTATAGGATGGATGATCTGAGATAAACAGTCGTTAGTAAGTTGCTCTAAAAAATTTCTATTTAAGGACCCACATCGTCAAAAGCGTTTAGATTTGATCGCATGACTATAATACTAAAAAAAAGATAATCGATTAATCCCTATTTGCAAGCGTAGGAACCGATTTTGTTAAGAAAACTTTGGAAATTCATGAAATTTGGACGCATTATTTGGATATGAATATCTCCGATCTTTCCAATGACTTCCAACCAATTTCTTGTACTTTCTAATAAAAAAGTGATCGAACATTACAGGAAGAATTCTAAGACGTTCTAGTTCGGAATATTGTGTCGAAGTTCCATCGAAATTTACTTGTTTTTGGATTCGAACTTACCAATCTCAGATGAAATTTTTCAGCAAAAATCGTCAGAACAAAAGGTCGCGGCAAGTATCAGATTGTTGCTAATTTTCACTAAATTCTGTAGTTGCTGCTTTCTGATTTTTGAAAAAAAAACATAACTTTAGATACATTACAGAAAAGCGCAAATCAGATATAAAAAAACAAGAAATGTTATTTCAATAATACCAGTATTTTTCTCGTCATAATGATGGCAATTGTTTGTTTCATCTTGATAACTTACTCTGATGATCACCTCTCAACACAGTAAATTTCTGATTTCTGATCTCTTAGCTATTTGTGGAACAATAGGATTTCGAAGAATAGATAACTATACTTATATTAGTTCAAATTCATAGGATTTTTTTCTAATCTGTAGAAATTTTCAAGAATTGAAACTTATAATAATTTTTACACATCAATTTTAAAGTTAGTACTAATTTGAAATTTTCCACTTTCTGGTTAAAAAAATACTAAATCTACCGTGAATTTCAATCTCGCTAACCGTAATCTCTACTTGAAAAGAACAAAGAACATCACAAAAGATTTATAAGAATTGGAAAATTTCAACAGTACAGAATAATATCATTGAAAGAACTACTAATGTTGTATTAGGAGGAAACACAATGAAGATTATTTCTATGGAATAGTAAGCATTTTGTTAACTGGAATTGTTACATCAGCGACTGTTGAATACTGCTTTCTATTAATACAGTCAACGATCCAGAATATTTTCTGTTAAAATAGAACAATTCATATAAGGATAATTAGTTCCTCTCGAATGAATTTTACAATATTCGAATGATCTATTTATGTGTTGATGCTAATTTTCTAGATATATAATACAATTAATTTACTTTATTTTTGTTATCATTAATATAAATTTGTGTTTGACGACATATTTGTTTAAATCTATCAGCAATTGTCATTTTTTTATCTTTTCCAATATTTTCAACTAATGCTTCTTGTTGTAATGCTGGTCGATCTTTTGCTTGAACAAATTGTTGAAGTCGTTTAAGACGAGACTTTTTATAACGTGAAGTATATACAAGTGTACTAAGATATGATAATAGATGATTATTATTATTTTGACTTGTTATTATCAATTGTTTATGCTCAATAAAATAATGACGAAGTTGTTGACGACAATATTCAGTAATATAATCAACAGTATGTGTTGGATAAGGATATCCATTACCATACATACGAAGACCAATATCAACTACATTATAAAATATATCTTGATCATTATTTCTTTTTGTTGACATTAGATATTTATCTATAAAAAAAAAACAATCTATATATATATATATATATACATATAACTATTAATATAGACTAAATAAATAAGAAAACTATGATATACTCTTTATTTTACTTGAGTTTTTATCACATTTTCTATAAAATATGAATAGAGAATTTTTTACAAACGAAAAACAACGGAATTTATTTTTTTTAAAGCCAAATTTTAAATTCTAATTCATCACATTCAGCTTTGAACTTATTCGTATATTCTTTTAAATACGTATGTTCTATCAACCATTGAGAAGGATTATAACGTAATTGTTCAGTTGTTGAACTACGAAATATAATTGATACTAATTTATGTGTTTTAAAATGATGAAGAAATAATAAAATTATATTTTCAATCGATATGTCATTCGATGTTTTATTCTCAACAATAATATGATGAATAAGAATGAATACATTAGATAATATTTCTATATTGTTATCATTCAATTCAGTTTCATCAGTTATTTGAATAGAAAGATGTTTTATACGATTTTTTAATAGTGATATACACAAATGATCATTTTCTTTATCGATCAATTGAAGAAGAAATTTCATATCAAGAATAAGCATACATAAATTAGGTGCTACAAGTAAGATTTCTTTTAAAAGATAACCATCAGATGGACAACCATCAATCGAAAACCAATGAAGTTGATTTAAACAAGGTAATGATAGATTTATTTTATTTTCTTGTTTATGTTCGGTTATTACTATACAACAACAACAAAAAACGCATAAAACAATTCTAAATATAATAAATAAATAAAGTACTTACTTGAAGACGATGTATCATTTATTTCTAAAGCAAGATCTTTTACTTTGTTACAATAATTCATCACAAGAAATATTTCAGATAATGTTGATACATTAAAAATAAGTAATTCTTTTATATAATAATTATAACCATTCGTTTTTATATTCATATATTTAATAAATAATGAACTAATATCAAGATAAGAAAAACCATATGGAATTGTATGAAGAAACATATGAGATTTATCATCATTAAGTAAACAACAAATTGAATAAGGTGTTGATGACCATGATAATATAATATTATCAATATTTTCAATTTCTTCTTCTAATGTATAATCAATAGCATAATTAAAACATTGTAAAGTATTTATTGGAAGTATTGAAAGAAATAATTGTCCATTAAATAAACGAACATCTTGAGAAAATATATCAAGTGATAAATATTTAATAAAAGGCATTTGTTTCAATAATGAACTAATTTCATCAAAAATCCAACATCGACGAAATGATTCCATATGAAATTTAACTAAATTATACATTATTAATTCATCAAATTGAATTATATCATCTTTTAATTGTTTATCAATAATAATATACATCTGACAAATATTTGGTATTAATTTAAATAGATAACGAAGATCATCTATTTTTTCTAAATGAATATTTAATTCAATTATATTTGGATAAATTATTGAATTTAATTGATTAATACTTAAACTTTCAGAATGACGATTAAATAAAATTTTTTTTAAACGATTTTTATTTGCTGATAAAATTTTATTAAATAATGTTTGTTTATATTCTTCTGTTACATTATATCGATCATGAATTGTTAATTTATTTAAATATGGAAGATCTGAAATACTTTCTATATAATCATTTAATTCATTTCCACTAAAAGCAACAAGAATAAGATGTTCAATATTTGGAAATATTTCTTTCATTCGATAACCAAAATAAAATAGAAAACGTTTAGCTAATAAATCTGTCCAATTTGCATTTATTGATAATGAACGAATTGTTGAACCTAATTTAGGTAAAATATTTAAACAAATATATTCAAATTGAATAAAACTTGTTCGACGAAGTACTGCATGTTGACGATAAATAGAAATAGTACGATTTAAACGAGAATTTAAATTAAATAATGAATAAAGTACATCGGTTGACGAAAGAAATCGACATATTTCTAAAAGTAGTTCATCTGGAAGCTCTTCAAAAATCATCTATGAATGAATTTTCTACACTGAAATTATTGCCTAGGAGAAAAAGTTGTTCACCAGAACTAAATTTAACTTTGATTGGTTAAGAATAACCATTAATCAAATATCAAACCTCCGAAAGAAAGTTTTTTCTTTCGTTTAGACATAAATTATTTACTAACAAATAAAAATTATCAAATTTTTAATAGATAAATTTATTCTAATTAAACGATTTTATTTTATTAATTTCTATTCGATTAATAATCAATTATCCGAAAGTCAGATAAACAACCAAAAAAAAAAAAATAAGAAAAAAAGAAAACAGGAAAAGCAAACATATGCAAGAAAGAGAAAAAAAAGAGACCAATCCTTGCATTTGGTGCACAATATAAACCTAAAAGGGTGCATCAGAATGACGAAATATTTTACGATTCTGTCTTTTTTTTTTCTTTTTGTCTTTCCGTTTCATTGATCAGTTTTATACGTGTTTTTTTTTGTGTGCGACCTTTATTTTAATACGAAGTATATATATTTTTGATACAGATTAATCCTTCTATAATATTTCTATTTTCTTGATATTATGGGTCGAGATCGTTCACGTTCGATGTCTTCGAGTTCTTCGTATGTTGTTTTTCTTCTCATTTAATTTTCGAGTAATTTAATATTTTTTTATTTTTATTCAAGTGGGCGTGGTTTACAAGCTACAACATGGGATGGTGAATCAGGTTATCGTGTTCATGTATCTGATTTAGCAGTAGGAGTTTCACGAAAAGAAATCGAACGAGCTTTTGGAAAATGTGGATCTATTAATGAAGTTTGTTTGTTTATCTATTCATTTAAATAGTTAACATATGTTCGCGTAATTAGGTATGGGTCGCAACAAATCCTCCATGTTTTGCTTTTATTAATTTTAAACATCGTAGCGATGCTGAGAAAGCTATACGAGAGGTCGATGGAAAGTAAGATAAATCGATATTTTTGAATAATTTGAAATTGAAATGTTTTGATTTCAGAATGATTGGTTCGACTCGTGTTGGTGTCAGTTGGGCACGTACTCGTAGATATGGTGGTCGAAATGGTGGAGGTCGCAGTGCTGCTCCATATGGTTCCTATCGAAGTGGTCGTGGAAGTCGACGAAGATCAAGGTAAAAATATATTATGTTTCCTTTTACTTAAGTTAAATTTCTGTGGTTGTTTAATCCCCAGTTTTGTGTTATTTAATGCGTGATAAAAGGTGAAGCTTTGATCTTAGTATAAAAGAAAAGAAAAACATTTTTTTTAATGAAAATCATATCGTTTGAAACTAATTTCTTTTTTTTTTTTCTCCAATTAATTTTGATTCTAGTAGCTTCGCGCATTCTCGAATGGTCTCTGATGAATCGGGTGTTATATATTGATAAGAAAATGATGATCTGTTGGTCTTTTCAGTCACATACAAATATGACTATTGGCATCGGCTTTGACTTTTCACTCTAGTGATTTGTATCAGCCGGACAAAAGTTTTTTTCTTTGGTTTTGAAGCAAAAAAAAGACAGATCAGGAAAAAGTTGTTTACATTTGTATGGATCTTCTTTTCGGTTTGTGGGTCATGATGCTCGGTCAAGACGAATATGGATGGAAAGTTTTCAATTGTTAATTATTTGTCTTATTATTTGTTTTTTTTTTTTTCTTCTTTTTATTTATTTAATTTAACAGAAGCCGTTCTCGAAGTGATTCACGTCATCAAAGACGCCGAAATAGTCGATCACGTTCACGAGGTATTGATTTTGTTTTTTTTGTTTTTCTTCTTTATTTCGAAAGGATACTAACAGATAAAATTGTAAATTTACCATCTTTTACATCTCACTTTCAATCGTACGCAGAATCATACAGAAAATCATGAAAAACTACGTCTATCTATACTATTAGTTTTCGAATTGACTTTGCATTATAAAAAGCTTATGGCTACAATAGTTATTATTAAAAAAACAAAACGCTCAAATTTATTAACCCTCTAAAATTATTTAGCCCTTGAAAGATATATTTTGCATGCAACAGAATAAAACTGTGCAGAATTTCATACTCTATCTTTTTATCTTATTGTAAGTGAGATCTGAGAGAATGATTGATTTACGATCTTATCCGATGATGTTCTTTAACTAAATTTTCTTTGTTTTTTTTTAAAGACCGATATCGTCGTCGAAGTGCTTCACCACGTGACCGTAAACGTTCGAGTCGTAAAAGTAGCGAAAAAAATGGAAATGATGATGAACGTAAAAATGAACGAAAATCTAATACACCTCAATCAGCTTCACGTTCTCGATCGCGTTCGACACCTCGAAAAGAAACAACAAATGAAAACAAAAAGTAAAATATATATTTTTGTTTATATTAAAATAATATTATATTCTTTATTTCTCAGACGAAGTCCGTCACGTAGTCCAAGTGCTGATGGTGATGATGGTGACTCACCTTTAGCTGATAGAACGGATGATAATAATGCTTATGAGTATAAAAAAACAAAAAAAATTCTTTTCCTTTTTCATTTGATTAATTAATTTGTTTGTTTTCAGTGGATCACCATTGGCTACCGCTGACGAATAAAGTTCTCAGTACAAATTATTTTCAATACTTAACCAATTTCGTATACATGGATTTCTCTTTGGTCTCTTTTTTTTTTGTCATCGTTGTTTTCTATTTGTATTGCTTTTGAGTGATTTGTGAATTCTTTTTCTTTTCGAGCGAAAAATAAAATATCGAGTGTCTGAATAATAATAATAAAGAAATAAATAAATAATTTATTATTAATTTATATCTTTGCAGATATTTCTTTTTACTTAGTGTATTCTGACAATGTCCGATAAAGATCGGTATAATATATTTCCATCACGAATGTAAGCTAATGAATTGAATTCTTTTAAATGTTTGAATTTTTTTTTTTTTCTTAAAGGGCTCAGAGTATCATGAAAGGACGTTTGAAAGGTGCTCAAACAGGTCATAGTTTATTAAAGAAGAAAGCTGATGCATTAACAATTCGTTTTCGATCAATATTAAAAAAAATAATTGATGTAAGAAGCATAAACAATTCATAGAAAAAAAAACTGAATTTTATTTAATAAATTTTAGACAAAATTATTAATGGGCGATGTTATGAAAGTAGCAGCTTTTTCATTAGCTGAAGCTAAATTTTCAATGAGTGGAGATTTCACTCAAGTTGTTATTCAGAGTGTTAGTAAAGCACAAATTAAAATTCGAACAAAACGAGATAATGTTGCCGGTAAGTTAAATTATTGTTTTTTTGTTTTTCGAAAAATATACAGTATTCGTCATATATATAAGGTTAAGATATGTTTTATTTCTTTTCATACGGTACCACGTATTAAATTCGAATCCAAATATTGGTTTCAATACTCAATGAGGTTCTCTATCAAGTACATTTCATATTAGGATTTCATAAATGGACTATGAGAGGCAAGTTTCTAGTAAACCAAATACGGATATTTTCAGGTTCTAGAAGAGTGTAAGATTTAATTTTTAGGAGTTTCGTATTAAAGAACACCAAGTCCGGTACATGGGTGGAACCGGTTGAGAAATATTAAAACGGTCCGGTCCGGCCGGTTGAAAAATCCTACCGGTCCGGTCCTGCCGGAAACCGGCCGGTTGGAATCACATGTCCAACCGGTGAAATTCCGGTGAAAACCGGTGGAAAAATGTCGAATTTATTTTTTGAAAACCGATCTTTAGAAAAAATCGCTCCAAATATGAAACAGTTTAAGGCGCATGTAAAAGACGCTCATCATAATGAATCTTTTTAAAGAGAACCTCAGGAAAAACGATTAATATAACATATGTTTTGAGCACTTTTTTACCTATTCTGACAGAAAAAACATCTGATACCTTAGTTTTTATGGTCAAAGACAGGATTAACAAAGAAGATTTTTGAAAAATTTCAACCGGTGAAATTCCGGTCTTTACCGGCCCGGTTGATTTCTTCAACCGGACCGGTTCCAACCCTGGTCCGGTATAAAATAAGAGGTTGCTACATTTCTTATGACCTTTTTCTAAAAAGATTATAAGCATCACAAGAATTTTTAAAAAGCGATTTTTAGCAATGGTAAAATACATTTTATTTTTTCTTCACTTTTTGTGAAACTTATAACTTTGAAAGAGATGATCATCAAAAATGCAGCAATCCCTCATTTCAATCAAGATGTTGTACTCTTCATGATGATAGTCGTAAAAACTAAATCACTCTGTGTTCTGTTATCCGAAAATTATCATCTTTAATTTTCCAGAAACCTTTGTCTCGTAAGTACATTCATGAAATATCAGTATAGAATTCATTTGATAAAGAATTTGATTGGATATTGAAATCAGTAATTGAATTGGAGTTGAATGCTTTTAATATTGTAGAAAAAATCAAAAATAAATTGATCTTGTATTTTAGACAAGTATTATTTTCGAACTCATTTTTTATACAGATTAGTGGCAGAACCAGAAAGTCACTGTAGAAGGTTCAGTCTATCTTTCAGAAACCTTTGAATTTCGGCTAGAAATGAGACGATACTTGTTTTTAAGTTTCAAATAGGAGCTAAGCTTCTTCTACAAATTTTTTCTGCTTTCACCACTCATATA
This sequence comes from Rotaria sp. Silwood1, assembly GCA_905250075.1. Classification (NCBI taxonomy): domain Eukaryota; kingdom Metazoa; phylum Rotifera; class Eurotatoria; order Philodinida; family Philodinidae; genus Rotaria; species Rotaria sp. Silwood1. The sequence continues at coordinate 3,807,771 of CAJNOP010000006.1, read as the reverse complement.
GAAAATCTTCGATCTAGTTTAGTCTATTATTTGTTGGAAAAATAAATCTATTAATGAATCAGTTGATCTAAAAGTTTTCATAATACTCTTTTTATCATCAGTAGTACTATAGAAAACTCCAATGATAATGTAACCTAATTCCTTGCAATAAAAGAGTCTGTTACAAGATTGTCATTGTTATGATCGATCCAACTAAAATTATCCTTCATTTATTTCTTTTTGTTACTATAAATGAAAGTATTGAGTTTGAATTTCGTCCTCAATATCTAATAGTTAAACACAAAGAATTCACAATTAGATTATTTACGCCGTTTACATTTATCTTATACTATCACTGATCATATAAATATATTCGTAAATGTAGTAAAATAAAAGAAGGATAAAGGGTATCCTTTATTGATCATGTCGCTACCTTCACATTATAACCTTCCTCCTTTATGAAGGACTAAAAAACAAGTGTGTAATAACTTAATTTAAAACAACATCACTTCAGTAGAATATCATAAATTGATATAGACAAGTTTATTTATGAAAACTTAAAACGAACAATATTTGTAACTTTATATATGATTATCAACCGTTTTTTTTTGAGACTGAAAAAATGCATTGAAGAAGCAAAGCCTGCTTAAATCTAGATTTCAAAGCGATTCGATACTTTCTGATTGAGAACTAATTTTCAAGATTTACATTGTTCATAAAAAGAATTTATATTATTTTTTTTTGTTTAGGTGTAATTTTACCTTCATTTGAATCATTCAATGATGGAGGAGATAGTAAGTTTTTCTGTCTCTTATAATCACTAAATTCATATTTGAATATATTTTTTTTTTCTTTTAGCATTTGAATTAACTGGTTTAGGTCGAGGTGGTATGCAATTGCAAAAATTAAAACGCAATTATGGTGAAGCAATAAAAATTTTAATTGAATTAGCTACACTTCAAACATCATTTGTTATACTTGATGATGTTATTAAAATAACTAATCGACGTGTTAATGCTATTGAACATGGTTTGTTTAATTTTAATCAAAATAAGAAAAAAAAAGACGTTTTATTTTTTTTTTTTAGTTATTATACCAAAAATAAGTCGAACAATAAATTATATTATATCAGAACTTGATGAAATGGAACGTGAAGAATTTTATCGGTAAAAATAATGAACAAAACTTGATTTGTTTTGTTTTTTTTTTTTTTTTAATATTGTTTATGAATTTTCTTTTCTTTTTTCTTTCGTTTATTTAGTCTTAAAAAAGTTCAAGAAAAGAAAAAACAAGCACGAGCTATTCAAGAAAAAAATCGAGTTAAATTACTTGAAACTGGTGTTATAACGGGCAAAGAAGAGGAAGCACCAAATATTTTAGATCAAGAGCATGATGAAGATGTTCTATTTTAAATTTCTTTTTTTTTTTTCTTGTCATTCCATTTCCTTTAACTTATTTCAATGATTCTATTTATTTTAAACATTGTCTGTATGTGATAAATTGCAATTATCGCCCTTTTTTTTTTCTTTTACGTGTAATTTTCCTTTGTCTATTATGTGTGTGTGTGTGTGTGTTTATTGGACAAAATAGAGATATTTATGCATTGAATCTATGAAAATAAAAATACATCATAGCATTTATTATAATGTATATCTTTATAGATGCCAGCTCCCATGTTTATGCGGGGCGCTGCTCCATGGCGTAATACACTTGCTTATCTTGAATCAGGAAAAATCATATTTCGTCCAATAGTACGAATATTTACTCTAAATTATACATTTGATAAACCAGACTCAGATGGTTTACGTCGTTTTATATTTTGGCATTTAGCACAAATTCAATATAAAAATCCAAATGTTCAATGTGTTCAATTTAAAAATACAACACCAACACCATTTGTATCATTTTATTTATCTCGTTCATCATCTGATGATATTGATAATGAAACAAGTTCAGATAATAATTATGAAATTGTTCATATGGATTGTTATAAAAAAACATCAAATGAAATTCATGATTCTATTCGACGTGTTATGGGTAAAAGTGATTTACAACAACGTATTGATTCGGAATTAACAGCACGATTAGAAAATCCAGCAAATTTTGGAAAAGATTGTGCACATTATTGTATGTGTTTAGTTTATGGACAAATGTCATGCCCAGGAAGAAAAGTATTACCAGAACATCTTCGGGGAAAATTTACAAGATATAAAGTCGATGAACTTGAAGATATACGAAAGAAAATTAGTGATGAAGATGCTTTAAAAGACTATTGGAAAAGACCATTTTAGATTAATAAAAAAAAAAAAAGTTATAGAATACTTCTATAAGAATGTATTGAAAACTAAAATTGTTAATTATAGGGATCAGAGAATAATTCAATTGGTTGAATCTATTGCACAAAGATGGAACCGGTAACGACCGTCAGATAACAAGCTGGCTCTACTTGCCGTAATGACATCTAATACAATATATCAATATTCAATCGTACAGTTGGTTTTTAATGGAAAGTTGCATATTGAACATTTTCAAAGAATCATTCTGATTTTCATAATATATGATATATAAATTAGTAATTTACATAAGTCCACTATAGAATAAAGTTTCAATATATGAACTAGTTAGTTACCAGTAGGTCGATATTTATGGATTAGACTGGTTCCATTTCTATTATTAATGAATGATAATATTGTGAAACATGATCTAAAAGGAGTATTGAAGTGTATAGAGTGGAAATTAGAATCTACTTCCCACCCTTTCCTCCCAGAGACTCTGATAGACATTGTTGATGTACCATCAAAAGCGGTATATAGAAAAACATCTCGTTTCTAATGTATGAATTACTTCCTTATTGCATTTCAGAAGGATTATGTAACAAGATGATGAAGGAATGTGTCTGAAAATGTAAAAAATAAAGCAATCTTCCTATGATTAGAAAAAGCATCTATGTTGTGTATCACATTTTAATCACACATAGATAGCGCTAATAACTTTTCTTAGATAAAAGTCAATGAATATTTTCATTTTTAATATTTATTATGATGATGTCTTGGTTTACTCCGAAATCAATCCCATTCGATGATATCTCAGTTTGCTTCTAATATTATTAGTTATAATGATTCATAATTATATTTAATATAGAAGAAAATAAATTATATATAATGAAAAAATTAAGTTGTCTGTTGTTATTTCTTCAAAAATCTTTTTACAGATTTAGAGGATTGAATTTCTAATTGTAAACCTTGATAGTTAAGTAAAAAAAGCATTACGATGTCTAGTTGAGAATTGCATGTTAATTGTTGTTCACTTTTCGTATTCAAATTATGTCTCCTGTCATTGCTAGCTGATAAATGTCATTTGGTCTAAGCTGAATTATTATAAGAGTTCTGTTCAAACAAAGAATTCAATCGAGGATGAATTCTTTAAATGAGTAATCATGAAAATAAACGAAGGCTTATGATGTCGTTGTTAATTAGATAAATTATGATCGAAGTGGAAAGAAGCCGAAAGAAGATGGGATCGAATCGAAAGCTGTTCGATCTCTTATTTAAATTCTACTAGTTAAGCTTCAGTTCAAAATCATTATGGTCATTTGATCTCACATGCACGTTGAAATTTTGGTTTCTTCTAACTTTTGTGTTTTTTTTTTATGTAATAAAAGATATTTATTATGCATTAAGGCTATAGCTATATATAGATTACGACTTGCTACAATTAATCCTATTATATTAGAAGACAACTATTAAAAGATAGAAGTGATTACTCATTTTATGCGTATGTGACGTCTGTCTTATGTTACTTTTTTTTATATCACAAAGACGTATTGCTTTCATTCTTCGTGTTTTAATAGTCGTTAACCAATAGCAAGTTAATTCATTCTTTTTATTCAGCTAACCGGTGAGGAAGATCAAATTGTCTGTCTTTATAAACTATATTTGGATCGATTGTTTAGTTTTATTTTTAGAACAAAGTATAATATTGAATAGAGTAAACAGAACTACACTAAGTCATATAGAAAGCTAATTTAAAATAAGCTTGTTGATGTTCATAGAGTTCGAATATATAACTCACTCGAAAACTATTCCTGGTCGCTTGTATAATTATTAGACAAGTTTTACATGTCTTTTAATTTTTTATTGTGAGATTTAATCTTTTGAATTTTTGGTTAGTTAATGATAACAGTTTATTGTGCACAAATATAGGTCTATATTTGCTATATCTGATGATGTACTTTGTTATAAGAGTAAGATTGAAGTCTATATCAGACTGAAGTGAACAAATATCATTAATTTAATCTATCATACTTCCTAGCATTTCTTTGACAGATTTATAAGCGAGTAATATTGTCGAAATTTTTAAACATGAAAAAGCTTATTTAAAATTGATTTACCATATGATTTTGTACAGTTTCATTCACCCTATTTAATACTATATTTTTTTTTGAGAATTAAACTGTATAATTGATTCGAATGTAGTTGATAAAAACCGGAAATTTAATGTATCACCCATTAATTAAAAACAAAATGAAGATTGAAATACAAATTGAATACTCACTAACGATGTTGTTTAGCATGATTACTTTCATGTAAGATGGTTAGAAGAAACGAAGTATAGTTACTCATAGATTTTGGGATAGTTTATTAACGATAATTCTGTATCAAAGAATTTTATATGTCATATTAAGAATATAAAGAATTACGAAACAATCAACAAAAACAGAGGACGTTGAGATAATGCTAATAGGAAACAATAACATTAAAAATGTTACTTTTCTGTATAAATTAATGTTCTACTATCGAATCGGGTGTCGTACATAAGATCATACCCAGCTCTGACCAGACAATAAATAAGATTTCGATGTTTCAAAATATTTTTACTTGTTCCACTTGCTAAAAGTATAGGAGTGAAAACCGATTTGATTATGATTGAACAATTTATTATACTTGAGAACAGATTAGAGAAGTGAAAAGTGATATTATATTACTACAAGAATTCGTTTTGAATGAAAATTCATTTACAGATAAGAATAAACCATATGACAAAGTGACTGAATACATAGAGAGAAAAAATGAATGATTAAAAAGATGAACCTGTATTATCGTGATGAAAAAAGAATTCATCTGTGGATTTCAGTGTTTGATATAGGCTAGATTTTAGTGACTTGATCCGACCTGAGTGAAACACTGATGTAAACACAATTATGACGTTTGACACCAACGCTTCGTGTGATTCTAGCGTCAAGAGCAACCAGCAAACATATACTTACCGACCCACGGAAAAATTTTTCAAGAAAAAACCGCAGTTTCATAAACCGCGAAAGTCAGACCTTTTATGCAGTTTTTGAAACCGGCGAAAACCGCGGTGAGAACCGAGAAAATCGCGGTCCGAGCTGAGTTTTTGCAGGTCTAACCGCGGTTTTCTCGGTTCTCATCGCGGTATTTGCAAACCGCGGTTTTCGCCGGGTTCCAAAAATCGCATAAAAGGTCTGACTTTCACGGTTTTTCAAAATGTGGAACAAAACCGCGGTTAACCTCAGATTACCGCGGTTTTTTTCGGAAGAATTTTTCCGTGGGTATACCATGTAGATTTTAATGAAAGTTCAACAATAAAATCGATGACCTAAAATAATAGTTGTTTTCTGTAAATAAGAAAAAAAAATTTTTTTAATATCAGTAATCATCTCTAGTTCCATAACTTTTTCTGAATATAATAAATATTCGAATTACGACTCATTGTCATAACTAATATTTTTATTAATTAAATAATATTTGAGCTGTATGATTTATTTTTACTGAAAATTAAGTAATCATACAAGAGATGTTAAAATAAAAATGAAATAAAATGATTACATATTGCTATAGACTAACAAAAAAAAATCGATTAATATTAAAAGTTATGCTGATAAATTTTCTTTCGTATTGGTAGGACAGGTTTGTTGTCTGGATAACTGTCTTAAGTCTCGTTGTTTCAGGCGTCTCTGTCGTAATTTTTCCCTTACATATTCATGTTTTGCATCGATATCTTCACTATTTGATCGTCGAGCAGGAGTAACATATGGATGAGGTGATGCATTTCTTTGTTCTGTTTTATTAGAAGATGTAGATGGAGTAGATAGATCTGTTTTTGTATCAGAATTAATAGTAGTTATTTCCGTAGTAGATCGTCGTCCATTATTAATCCGTCGTTTATAAACAATTCTAGTCTTTGATTCAATATTTTGACTATCATTTACATTTGCTTTAGATTTTTTATCATTTGCTGTTTGAAGAAGTAAACTTGAACATGTACTACCTGGTGTTGATAAATCAATAGCTTTATTACCATTATAATCACATTCGTCAATATTAACTTCATTTTTTAAAAGTATACGACATGTATTTATCATATTATATTTAACAGCTAACATTAATGGAGTACGTTGATTAGAATTTTTTGCATTGATATCACATCCTTTTTCAATTAGTTTATTTAATAAATTTGTATATTCATCATTTTGTTTTTTATAGCAAAACCAATGTAATAAAGTATTTCCACCATTAGTTACTAAAGAACTACATACAGCACCAATATTATCTAATAAATCAAACATAACTTCATCTCCATTTGTAATTGCATAATGAATACTAAATAAAATATAAAAATTTTATTGATAAAAAATAAAATAAAATACATACGCTCGCATATCTGAATGTCTTTCAACATAATTAATATTTGCTTTTTTTTCAATTAAGAACTTTGCCAATGGTAAATTTCTTTTTCTTACAGCTGTAAACAAAGGTGTTTCTTTGGCTAAATAATCTTGACCATCTACATCTTTATAAGTGTGTGGTGCAGGTTTATCTATATAAGCACCATATTCTAATAGAATTTTAGCTATTTCAAGTTTTTTTTGTGCTTTATGTGAATAATAATCTTCATATACTGTAGAAGCTACTAAAGCAAGTGGTGTTTGAAAAGTAATTAGATTTGATTGATCAGGTAGAGCACCTTGTTCAAGTAATAAACGAACAGTTAATGGTGATGCATATTTAATAGCTAGTAAAATGGCTGTATTACCATCACTATCGATTTGTTTATTAAGATAATCACGTTCAATATCCAAAATACGACAAATTCTATCAGTATTATCGGCTAATATAGCAGAACGAAATTCTGCTAAATGTGTTTTGAATAAGTACGACAATACTAATTTCGACATGTCGTTTGAAATATCTAAAAATTGCGAATAACAATGGATGAAAAGCAAAATAATGTCAAGTACGTATTGTATGAGTCAGACAAAACAAACGTATAGTTGTTTATCGTCTTCTCTTTTTTTTTTCTTCATTTCTCCTTAATTTCATATGTATACAAATAAAAAATGCGCCCATGTAGAACAGTTAATCGATATTATTATTCCGAATAGGTGAAACGAAAAATATAAAAACGATAACATTCTAATTATTTGTTTTTGATATTTATAAAAACATATATGAAAGATAAATTAAAGTTAAATGAAAATTTAACATCAATCAAAATAGATTCAAGATTATTTTTAATTGAACAACGAAAAAAAAATGAATAATAATAAAATGGGTTATAAATTTTAAATCAAATTTATTAGTTAATTATTTAGCGAAATCTTAATCAAATTCAATGTTCGTTACTAAAAATTAAATTTGTTCTAGATGAGTAATTTCAATAATTATATCGAACAGACAGACTTGATGTCTTTATTTTTTACCATGTTGTTTTTTTTCTGATGCAGAAGACTTTTCATATATATATAAATAAGGAAGAGTCTAGTCAATCGCAAAATTTACAAAAAAGAAGTGCCAACAAACATGAATATACTAGATATATCTGTAAGAATCATTAAAAGTAACCCTTGATCACATCATTTGGCTGTAGTCATGTCACGTGTGTACTCAGCTTTTATAACGCCTAGCCATATTAGGCGTCTTCGTTTAAGTAATTTATTTCGATGAGACACCCTCAGATGAATGTAAGCGAATTCAAGCATTTTACATCAAGAGAGAATTCCTTCATAAAGCAATATGAAATGAATACTTATATACATATATGTATATGTATAGAATCGTATATGTGAAATGATTGTTGAATTTAGAAATAAAATTACTAAAAGTAAAATCTGAAATATTCAATATAATTGAAACACATTAAAAGAATAGATTTCGAATGAGGAATGATAAAAAGAGTGATTCTCATCAATCAGTTTTCATGACAAGTATGTATCTATTTATGAGACTTGACTGCATCTTATTTATTTATATTCGAACTAATGTATGCGGCAAAATTAATTGCTGATCAGTATTTTGTTGACATCTCGATCAATTTTAATCGCTTAGACTCTTTTTTTTTCAAAAGATTCATCGTAGAATTCTTTAAGAAACCTTTCTAAATCTGCAGTTTTTTCTATTTTTTTTTTTTTCAAAAAGTATTACTATTCTTAAAGCATTGTGATTTTCTTTATGACATGTTTACATGTTATTGACACTACTTGTGAGCTACTAGCTATTATTGAGAATGGGTTAATCATGGCCATGTACTATCAACGTGTCATAACAAAAATCATAATGTTTTAAGGACAAAAACACTTAATTGAAGAAAAAATTAGAAAATGTTATCCATAATTTTATTGCTCAAAAACGTTGTATTCTACAAAGAATCAAAAATGTATTTTGTTGATTGAGTTATACTGTTTTGTGCAGAACTCTACAGTAAATCTTCTGATAAAAAAATAAAGCTTTAATAACTCAAATTAATCTAGATATGAACGACATAGTGATCGATCATTTATTCTACCGCATCCGCTAAAACACAACAATTAATACCATAGCATGTGAAGAAATCATCAGTAGCTATCAACGGATTCCAAGAATCGTGTCAAAGTCTAATCTTAACAGAACAAAAAAAAAGGTTTCATCATTCATCATTTTAACATAAAGTTCAACTAAAAAGAAATCCTATTGAAATTATTGAGAGAAAAACAAACCATCTCTATTTAACCTAGTATTTTACCTTGTATTTCAATCACAAGAAAAAGCACAAAAAAAAAATGCATATAAAGGTGTAATGTAACAAATGCTTAGACATCATTATATTTGATGTTTATTTAATTATTTCTTACTTGTTAATATCAACCATGACAACATGTATTTTTCTCATGCCTCTTGAATCACCTGTATCACTCCGTTTTATTTATAGAGCGGAAGAAGACTAGTCGAAATATTTGTAATCAAATAAAATGAGTCAATAGAAACAAATTTATGTTTTCAATAGAAACATTATCTTCGATTAGAGTAGCGTTAAGTTTCCAATAAAATCAGTGATATTTAATGAATAAGCATTTATTTCTCTTTTTTATTCCATTTATTTTTCTTTTTTGATTAGCACTAATTTATCTAAATTTTATTAAACAATTTAATAACTTATCTTAAGTCAATCAGACCAGAATTCTTAGAAATCTAATATTTTCTTTTATTAAAAATTATTTATTTTTGGAAACAAAGTTTTAAAAAATAATGATCACTAAACTCAAAAACCTTCCTAGTGAAGTAATAACTATTATAATAGAATATATTTCATTATCTAAGGATATATATCATGCATTTGCTGAACTTAGCCAACGATTTGATATGATTCTTGGATTTGTTCGTTTAAGTATTGATATTTTTTCGAGAAAATACACTAAACTTGATGGTAACACACTATTTTGCAATGAATTGTGATCATTTATGTTTATATAATATTTGTTCATCGATTAAATTCACTCAATTTTTACGATTACGTTCATTAACAATAATTGAACTAATTTGAATCACAACTTAACTAAATTCTATCAAGATCATTGACTAATACTTGCATATCTCGCTTTTTCTGCGATTATGGTTAACAAGTTTACTAAAGATAAAACCAATAATTTTCTTGATTATAACCGTATCTTTATTTAGATTATCATTGACTCTTTATTTGGTAAAGAACAGTAACGATAGAATTCTCTTCATTCTTGTAACTTTTTGCTTTCTCCTCTTCGAAATTTAAAAACAACATGGGTAAAAAAATCATAAACTTTCTTTTTTATCTGGTATTACATGCGTTCACAAACGATATTCAGTCAATTTCTGATGATATTTCGTATTTAATGAGTCCAAAGTTACTTTGCTTGTGTTTAGATATTTATCATAAAAGTATTTCGATTGATTTTGCTAATCTAGCTGCTTCACTTATATCAATACTAAGAACATTGAAACAATTTGATTGTGATTATCTACGATAAAATTTTAATATAAAAAAGAAAGTTAGAGCAATTCATCCTCTTTTTAGAAGTATGGAACTAGTTCGTGTGTATTCAAGCAATAATTTTAATCAGAAATTTTGGTTAGTTCTGAGAAAAATGTGTTATAAAATAAACGTAAGTAGACATTGTAAGCGACATTTTCTTGCTTGAATTCGTTTTTACATGTTGTGTTGATTTTCTAGTTGTTTGTTTAAATTGTAAAATTTCATTTTGTATCGAATTCTAACGTTTTCAATAGTTATCACACAGTAAAACAGGTAGTTCTCGGCTAACACACTGGTTTTCTTTATCCCATCCTTTCAGTGATCCTTACTGACCTTCATTTCCGGACTTGTGCTTATAGTCACTAAGGATTCGTGTCTCATTGTAAATTTGGTTCTCTATCGAATGATGACATTTCTATAGTGTTATTGAAGAAAAAAAAATAGTGTTTCGACAAAAATACTCGGTTTTTGACTTCTTCCTGTTTTAGTGTAGTTCATTTGCATCAATCTTGGTAATAAAAACAGTATAATAATAACATTTGGAGTCATTACTTTTATCATATCTGGATTTCAAAACTGATGTATCATTTCTTAATATACTAATGAAATTTTTTTTTTTAGTAAAATCTTAGGAAATTTACTCTTACGTATTTGTACTTGTATTCGAACAAGTCCTTACTTGTCCATGTCACCTTTTTTAAGTCGACTGCGTCGTAGTTACGCGTAAATACGACGCAGTTACCATAGTAAAACCTTCCGTTACTGTGATGCAGTTACGCGAAACTGCGTCGCAGTCTGCCTACCGTAAGATTCATCGTAATTAATATCAACCAATTCTAAGTGGCCCTTTCCTTTTTATAATTGGTTACACTCTAGCACAATAATTTAGTCGCAGAAAGACTAAAAAAGCCATTCTCTGTGAGAATTCTGTTGATAATTCATTCCGTCATGATGGACGAAATGTATTCCGATTGTAATTTTTTAATATTATTTTTGCTTTTCACAGTTTTTATTAGTTTTTAATTTTTATATTGTTCAGAATAAATTAAAATTTTTTAATCACTTTCTTTTGATTCTACATTTTTTTCCTTTAATTATTAAAATTTAAAATTTTTCAGAATTCGATTCTTTAAATTATTTTCTAAATTAAAAATTTTTTTTGATTTGTTTAGGACTTTTAATTTAAACAAAAATTAGTATTAATTTTTAAAATTTATTGAATTTTTGAAAACCTTTTTTAGGTTTTATTAAAATTAAATTTGAACAAAAAGTTTCTTTTTTGTTTAAAATTTTTTAAATTTTTTCATAAACGTCTATGTTTTTAATTTCGTTATTTTTTCCACTTCCTAATTTTTTATAATTCGTAATACAAACCGTCATAAAAATTTTACATGTATTGACTCTTTTTGGAACTACGACGCAGTTGCGCCGTAACTGCGATCACACTGTGACACCTAATTGCGAAAAAATATGACGCTGTTATGCGCAACTGTGATTTTTGTCATCATAGTTACGCACAACTGCGTCGCATTTTTTCGCAATTATCGGTCACAGTGCGATCGCAGTTACGGCGCAACTACGTCACAGTACAATCATAATCGAACACATGGATGCTCAGCTGCATGTTCATGTAAGATATATATATACAAAGTTCAGTAATAGAAGGATGTTTGATCAATAAATGATGTTGTATGCACGATGCAATCTTTCAACGACATTGTTTGATCACAGCAAGTCTTGTATAACCTGCCTACAGACATTTCACCACTGAAAACTAGATTCTAATCCATTTACTTCTACAGTTTCTATCTTTACAAAGAAAAATACGTTTTCTTCTTTGATTCGATTTTTAGTATACAAGTTTCTCGGAAAAATATATCAGTAAATTTTCTCATGAATTTTGTAGCTTCTCAATCGTATTCATTTCTTCAAACTATTGTGCGAAATTGTTTGATACGATAACAACTATCATTCGAGTTGATTAAGTGAAAAATTCGAAAACCAATTTCAATAGATGTGTAGAATGCAGACAAGATAACTGTATATTTTTTATTAATCTTAATAAATCGCGATGATTCACTAGATACGATGAGAAATGTCTACGAAATACTTAGTTTTGAGTCATTATAGAGATTAATCTTTGTAACGTTATGAGATGAACTATAAATCGGACGAAAAGTAGGAGTATTGCAGAATTTTTTTACCAAGCATATTGAGTATTTTATTCTTAAATTTCAAGATTAATTTAACAAATATTCTCACGTATCATTTATACGGAAAACTTCTACACTATATCATGATTAATAAAAAAAAAAGATAAATAAGGAATTTTCAATTAACATTACAAAGCATTCAGCCATTTGTCACAATAGTCACTAAATTCTGGTCGTGACGAACGTAATTCACTAACTAGACTATAGTTGATCATCATTTGATAAATATCAGCAACAGTCTTTTTCTTTTTCTCTAAATTTTCTAACAAGTATTTGAGTTTTGATGCTAATTTTTCATCACCATAAACTGAATAGTCTAATCTTTTAAAATAATCTCCAAGTATCATTATTGCACATAATTGTTGCAAAAATTTAAATATTAAATCACCACCAAATACTCCACATCCCCAATTTCCAGTAACAATAATTGCATCTTTTGATTTATCAAATGCTGCCCATGCTTTACCTAAATCTCTGTCAATAATATTTCGTGTAAATTGACCATTATAACATGCATCCATAACAAGAATATCTTGAATATATGTTGGATTTTGTTCATGATAATGACCTTTATAACGAAATGTATCTCCATAGCCAGTATAGTTAATAAAACGTTTACATCCACGAAGAATAACAATTTCATCATCTTGTAATGTTTCACATATAAGAATAGATAAAAATGCTTCTGGGCAACAGCTAACTAAAAAAGGAAAAAATAAATATATTAAATAATTAAAAGAAAATTCATTTACATAAAACTTCTTCTTGTGTAGCCGATGAAATAATTCTATGTATATGAATATGTTTATTAGCAAAATCAACAAAACCTTGTGCTTCATTAGCATCTTCCATTCTATCAGTAAATATATTCATTTTTGATGATTCTATTGAAATGTTTTGTTTACTCCAATCTGGTAATTCATTTTTATATGAATATCGTTCTATTGAAATTTGTCGATTATCATCATTTTGTTGTGATGATAGACGAAAATATTCAATTAAACATCGTATTCTTTCAACAGCTAAATTCTCAAATAATGAATTATATAAATTATTCAAATCAATATTTCCATATCCTGATATTGTATTAAGAAAAAAAGCATTTGCAAGAATATATCGTGCTTGTGCTGCTGTATATACAATAGTTGCTGTTGTATCTGCTTGAAGTGGTTCAATTAATTTTGATTGTGTATGATCGGAAGCCCATTTAGCTATTGTTGGAAGAAGATCATTATAAAAATCAAAATCTAATCGACGAATAGTTTGTTCAAGACAAGAAAAATCTCGATGTTCTTCTCTCTTGATGGAAAACAAACTAACCAATGTTTGAAAATTATTATTTTCATTTGATATATTAAATATACGTTGTTGATCTGCAATATATGTTGTGCTTGTCGACATGAATAGTTTCTAAAAACAATATTAAATGATAATCATATATACTCTATGAGTATATAAATATATATATATAGAGAGAAAGAGAGTTAAATGTATCTGACAGTCATATAAAACGTGACGATCACCATAGAAGCGTATACACACATTATCAGCAATGTTTATGAGATGAGTCATCCGAAGATAGAAATAACTTATTTTTTATATTAATGAAATATTGTGCAATTATTACATCATGAAGTAATAAAAGTAAAAACAAAATCCTAAAAATAATATTATTTAATATCATCATTGGAATCATAAGATTTCGAATTAATAATTTTATCTTTTGAAAAATGTTAAATATAACAGGTGGGCCAAAAAGAACTGCCCTCTCAGCATTTTTCAGATTTCCCCTCTATTATCTCTGTTTATCATCAAAAGATAGCACTTGAAATTCTCTACAAAACTAAACATACCCAGACCCCAAAAAGCAGTTTTGGATATATTTGAAAAAATTCGTATACAAAAGATATACACACCGCTGTAAAAAATAAATAATGAGTGTCCCATAATAAATGGCTACACTTTACATTTCATATTTTTATCTATAAACACATTGTATTAGAAAAACAAAATATACCACAAGACGCAGCGTGAAAAACTCTACAACCTACAAATTTAAGTGTTTTAATAAAAATATTTTTCGTTTTGAAAAAAAGAAAAAGTTCTGTGCGACTAGTTTTCGCTATTGTGAAAAAAAAAACATTTTTTTTTTACACCAACGAGAATTCTTTTTTCTTATTTTATCTTTTTATCTCGTAATATGTATTCTTTAAAAGAAACAAAATATACCAGAAGAGATGCAACTTGAAAAGCTCTACAGTTTACAAAGAACAGTTTATTTTATTTATTGTACTTTTTATGTTTAAAAAAGCTCCAAAATTTGTGCGATCGGTTTTCACAACGGCGAAAATTGGTCGCATAGAGTTTTGCTTTTTCTTGAAAACAAAAACTATATTATTAAAATAAACTTTAATTTGTAGGTTGTAGAACTCACAGAGATAATAGAGGAGAAAACTTAAAAATGCTGAGAGGGCAGTTCTTTTTGACCCACCCGTTACAATAATTTTTTATATGCCATTTCATAGTCAAAATTTTACAATTTTAACATATGCAGAGCGATGTATGCTTATTGGA
The DNA here is from genome assembly GCA_905250075.1 of Rotaria sp. Silwood1. Lineage (NCBI taxonomy): Eukaryota > Metazoa > Rotifera > Eurotatoria > Philodinida > Philodinidae > Rotaria > Rotaria sp. Silwood1. The sequence continues at coordinate 3,792,721 of CAJNOP010000006.1, read as the reverse complement.
GTAGAATAAACTAAAATCTGAGATAATTACTCATTGTAGTAGATGGATTTATAGGTAACATATGTAATGGTTCGAAAATTTATTTTTTTGCATCTTCAAATAGTTTTCGTTAATCTTTATTTTATTAATAGTTAAAGGAATATTTTATTCGTAAACTAAATTGAACACTAACTATGATCGAACTATCAAGCGCGAAGTGTTTATGAAATAAAATTCTAATTTTCTTAAAATTATAAAGGTTAACTATGGGCTTTTGTTTTTACTATTTCGCAGATATTGTCGATAATAAACTATATTTATTCTCGGAAGAAAATATCTTAAATTCGTACTAAAAAAGAAATTTCTATACTAAATACCTCATTACGAAAAGAATTTGAATGAAAAATCAATCGAATTAACTTCATTCAGATATCTATACAGTTGTCAATTTAGTGTTTTTGATTTATTAACATTACGAAAACATTGTGATTCATTCATATTTCACATTGCTGAAGAAACTAATCGAAGTGATTCACCGTTGTTAAATTCATATTTCTAATGTAAATGGGCGACATCCAGATTGGATTACTGGTGCACGAACTCGAGTGCATAACATATTGTTGTTAAGATCGGGTTGTTTGATTTAACATTTTCTTATTAGCAAAATAAATTCAGACACTATGATCTAATTGAAACTAGAATGTTGTAAAGGTTTTGACATGCATAAATATGTCTGTGTTGAGATATAGAATTTCAGAAAATCTCAAATATTATGAGCTTTCTTTTGATGATTAATTGAATTTTCTAAGTTTAATATTTCGAGATAGATATATTCATTTAGGATAAAACTTTTAAAAGATTTTAGTATCAATTAGATCGATCTATTGACAGTGCTTTAGATCAAACTTCTTGAATTCTTTTTTCGAAACAACCTTGTTAAAATCTGGCTAAATTGTAACTAGCACTGTCGATGGAATGTTTTCAACAGATAAAAAGCTTTTAAACTTAAATTTCAACATGCTATTTGCATTTGCCAATTAAAATCATCTAATTAATGAACAATAAAAAATTTTATTTTAAAGATCTCTATTCTGTTATCCTATATTCGGCATTGTATTGCATTCCTTTCTTTATTTACAATGATTAGTAGATGTTTTTGAGAAACACTCGCAATTTATTTATAATATTATTCGCTGTTTAAAATGTTGCACTTAGTATAAAATGAAATAAAATAAAAGTACCGCTCTTTGTTCGATTTTGTGTAAATACGCGAAGCGTATAAAGATTCCAAAGAAAAATTTTCAAAATCAATTTTATATTCGTTATCAGGCCATACAATTAGGGTTGATAAATATGTATTGATTCTTATCAATTTCCCATAGTGTTGATTTGAGTGTTAAATAGATTATCGGATCTTAGTCATATAATCTATTGTTTGATGTTAGTGATTTATTATTCATCCGAATAAATTCAGTAAGTTGATGTGACAAATGTTCTCGATCCCTTTTTGAAATAACATTATGAACGATCGATTGACTTTGTCTTGTAATTGATTTTAATTTTTTTTGAGTTGATTTAATTTTTTTAAGAATAGGTTTAGATAGATGATTGGGTGATTTTGAAGGCAAAAGTGAAGATAATCGACGATAGTGATGAGATGAAACAAGTACTCCTGGTGTTAAATCAATACAATGACTATTCATAGATGTAAAAATTGGAATATGATTCGATATAATCGGTGATAGTGTAGAATGATCTGATGGTAACAAATATTTAAAGAGATTTGAACTGTGAAGAGGAAATATTGAGCCTAATGAACGATAATTATTCAAAGATTCAATTACTATATCTGTTAAATAGAATAAATCCAATTTTAAATTAAATTAAATAGAAATACTTTTGATATACTGATAGCTGCATTGAGACACATTGGAATAACTTTTTCTAGTGCTGCATTAGTCATATCTAATGTAGGTCCACTATTAATTTCAAGTAACCAACAATTAAGTTTTTCATCAATTAAAATATCTACACCATAAAAACCAAAACATCCTTCACGTATTGATAGTTTATTTCTAACTGAATCAGCTACTTGATTGAGAATTTTTGTAATTTTTTCCTAAACAAAATAGATCATCCATTTTAACCGATGGTCAGATAGTTTTAGAGAAGATACTGATTTACTTGTGTCTTACTAGAAAATATTTCCAATGGAATCAAAAGCTCTCAGTTTGTGCTCTTTTAAACTCTGAACTGAGAAAATTTGCCTCAATTTTTCATCGAAAGTAGTTAAATAATATTTCAAAAGTTTAAAAAATTAGTTTGGGATAGAAAATGTTTGTAATGTCTCTATCACAATTGGAAATGAAAAGTTGGAATCTTTATTTATACAGTTTTCGTTTTTTTCCAAAAGTCATTTCTGAAAAATTGACAACAATTTTACATTGAAAAAAAATGCTGCTATTCTCATTTGGATACAAGCTATAGCTAAGTTCAATATCAAATTTTGTAGAAAAGTATTCACTGTACGAAACGACTCACTTCGACAATTTTATGGAATAATCTGAAATCTGTTGGCTCATTCTTCAAATCGTTCAAAAAGTCCCTCACTATTGGTGAATAAAATTAGACACAGCATTTTCTGATCGTGAACTATAGTGTGAAATGCTTTCAGACAGGATCAAAATGAACAAATATCTTATCTAAAAACTTTTCGATTATTCGACATGTGCTTACGGGTAATTCATTAAATACCCAATCTTTATTAATATAAGACATATTCGGTTGAATATATTTATTAAAATATTCATTAAATTCTTCCATTGTCATACCAGTATTATGTTTTACTGATGAAAAATCTTTATTTTTTATTTGAATACTTTGATTTGTTAAATGAATAAATTTATTCATATTTTCTAAATTATATTCATACATAGATAAACGAAGATATCCTGTTTGTGCAGCAAAACATAAAATTTGATTTGATATACAAATACATAATAAATATGTACGAATATCAAATTTATGTTTATTAATAAGTAATGGATTTTCAATATATTTTTGAACAAGACGATTATAATATAATGTATAATAATGATTATTACGAGTATTTTTATGATATTCATTCAAAATATTTTCAAGTTGTTGTTGATTACGAAAAATAAATATTTCTCGTCCACATGAAAGTCCTACAGGTTTACAAATCCATGTTGAACCTTCTTTAAATTTTTTCATAAAACTAATTCGATCATTTACATTATCAAGTAGATATGTTTCAGGTAGAAATGTTTTTAACAATAGATAATTATCATTATTTGATAATGATATTCCATTAACACGATTATTTTTTAATACAATCATTTCATAATCTCTTAAATTAGTTAATAATAAACCTTTATTCGATAATTGTCTTTCATTATAAATATGATTAAGAATTTGAAAGTTTGAATCATATGTTTTCCAATCAATATCAACATTACGTGTTATCCAATTGAATTTTACACCACCAATAGGCAAAGAATCGTAACGATTGAAACCAAGAAGATCTAATTGATTTCGAACAAGTTGAGAATTATTTTTACCTAATACATAATATCCATTTATTTTAGCATTGATAAGATGATCAATATTATTTTTAATTGATGTATTCGTAATCGTCATCTTCTTCGAAGTAAAACAAAAATTAAAAAAAAGATTAAAACAACAATTTTTTAAATAACAGAAAATAAGAAATAATGTTCTTGGATACCGATCATTTTCAAATAATCTTGATATTTGCATTTCATACAGAAGAGAATATATACATTAAATCTTCAAATATTTCATTGAACTATTTTTCAAAATATATTTTCATGTGATTTAAATTGAATTTATCCGAAGTAAAGCAACTCTGATCAATTCTAAAATAAGATTTTGCATCATTCTATGCTGATATTGATGTTCATAAGTCAGCTGTTTTGATTTTGATTAGAACTTATATGTTAAATGAAAACTCAGTTCTTATACTATTACACAAGCCATCATTACAAGCATAACATGATGATATTTTCCTATTAAATCATGTAAAATTATCAACTATAGAATACTTTCCAAAAATTCAACAAAATTGATATAAATGAAACTAAAAGTTCTAAGAATTACTAAAAAATATTTTTTGCTGGTTGGTCAATATACAATATCATTAATGAGAAAGAATAGAAATTAGATCATTATCAAGTTTTTATTTTTAAAGAACCACGCAGAAGTTGTGAACAGATCGATCTGTCTTTATCGGTTGAAAAATAATTTATAGATATGTCATTTTTTTCTGATACAACTTGTTAAAACAAGTCAAAGTGCTATTTTCATAATAATTAATGTGTTGTTTCATTTCTGTAATCGAAGTATATTCTCTTGTTTAAAATATACAATCAAAACTGTGTTACTCAAGTTAAATTTATCTCATATATGTCTTTTCAAACAGGAGTATTAGTCTTGTCTGTAAAAGTTGAATGAGAAAAGTCAATATTTAGAATTTGACAATCAGTCGATAGGTAAATAACTCTTTTTTTGTCGCACTCTACATAGATATGTCACATATTCATTTTTGAGAAATCAAACAATTATAAACGACTAGAACATGATATTGCTTCTCACAAATTTTTAAAAATTTGAGCGAAAAAAAACGGAAAATGAATATTTTTCGAAGTTATTCTAATTGACCAATCAATAATGAGTCAAAAAACTGACCACGCTGACCCGACTCAAAAATTCTCGATCGATTACGATCTTGATCCACAGTTATTATTTCATTCAAAACTTGTTTTTTTTTTCCTTTTTCAACATATTTCTACAGTTCATGAAATTAAATGTTAGAACAATAGAGAAAATTAATCTGTTTCAAATGAACTTCAATTAATGAATTCAACTATTTTTTTTTTGTTCTTTAGTGTTGACGTAACAATTCAAAATCTATTGATCATTTTCATCTCATTTTTTTTTTAATAAAAAAATCCAGGCATACCTGCATCATTAAAATATGCTTTCAAATATCAAGAAAAAAAACGTGACTTATTACAAATGTAAAGAGATTTTATTGTGGTACCCTTGATATGTATTGCATCTCTTGTAAAATTGTCAGGCGTTCTTCATAAATGTTTACACGTGGTAATGAGTTGACTAAGTTTTAGTAAACATATTTTCGTATGAATTAGAAATTGTTCAATATAATACAATCAACCTTGATAATAAGATTTAAAATATAAAATAAGAATATTCAATAATTGAAAAATTTATGTAATGTCCTTTGATTGGAACGAAAAAAAAACCATATTAAGAAAAAGAAACGTTCATAATAATATTTCATAAATTAATTTTAATAATCTATCTTGGAAAATTATTAATAATATTAGTATAATATATTATTCTATATAGATGTAAATAAAGATGACATTGAACTTTTTTGTATTTTTGGCAAAATAGTCAACGCCAGACATAACTTAATTGTCTACAAAAACTGATGGTATGCTTATTATTTGAAACTTTTTTTTTGGCGATGATCATTGTTGGGTTGAATCAATTTATCAATTTTTGAACTCGAACTTTCTTAAAAAATTACTATTCAAACGAACGATGCACAACAACGAAATTAAAATCATTTTGAATTATCATAGTCACAGGCTTTCTTGATTCATTACTTATTTCATGCAGATGATGCAAGTCTACTAACGTCATTTTAACATTTCCTATTTATTTTATTGTATTCCTTTTTCTCTCCCATTGAGTGATTAAATGATAGGCACGTTCGTTCAAATATGAACGTGCAGTATTTTTTTTTCCAGCGTATATCATTGTATCCTGAGTACTATACACCATATGGAAGAGGAGAAATTTTATGAATACTAAAGGTCGAATACAATTGTTCTTTCACATCTAATAGGGTCATTATTGTCGAACAATTTTTTTTTTGGCCACGATTTGATCGTCACAACTGGTTGTAGAATAAGAAAACAAATGAGTTATGAAATTCTCTCCTAGAGGGAAAAGAAAAATCATTATTCTGAATTGTATAGAAAGTTATAATTTTCAATGTATTTAACATTTATACTTTTCTCATCATTTAATTGAATTGTTTTAATGTAGAACTGAATATAAATTACATAGAGTTTTGTTTTTATGTTTAATAATCATTCGTTTTACCTAAAAAATTTTTGATTTACTTCACATGTGTAAATAATTAGAGTAATTAATGTAGAATCTGTCATCAATCAAAAGATACATTACTGTTTTCGATTTAATATTGTCAAGATCAAATCCATATTAATTAGAATAGTCGATTGTAAGCTAAATATGTGTAACAGATGATATTTCAAGAATGAGTCATTTTATTTGATTATAAATTTCACAAACCAAAATATGATGTAAAAATAATTAGACAATTGTCAAACCCTATCTCTCTTCAAAAGAAAGGTATTGAACAAAATTCTTTTTTTTACTAAAAGGTAGAATATTTTCTTCTCTTTCGAATCGTATATAACTTATTTTCATATTACTTTCATAAAAGGAAAGGACACAACAGACAAGAAAGGCACTCTTAAAAAAAAGCATCTGAATTTTTTTTATATAAAAGAACTTATAATATGTCAATCCTTATATCTTTTCGATAAATAGGCTTTGAAAAGAATATTTTTTTTTTATCAGTTGATAAGAAATATTCTTCTCTTTTGAACACTATATGACTCATATTTGCCACATATTAGTAAGTAAAACGAGACGAAGGAAAAAGAGAAATATGTGCGCAATAAATTTATTATTTTAAAATTAAATTCATTAAAAATATCTTATAAACAATAGGTGATGACAACTAATTGTCGTTTTACAAGACCTCTTTAACGAGTTCATAGAAATCGAAGTAACCATTGTTTAACACGATCTTTTTAATGAGTCCACAAATATTGCATTAATTATCGTCTAATAAGATATATTTGAGAAATTCATATACAAGTTATAAATTTATTTATTACGTAAATGCTTTTTCTTTTCTTCTTATCTCATTTTCTTCTACGAATGTAGGAAGAATATAAATCATATATTGTTCGAAAGAGAAGAAAATTTTCTATTAACTGATTAAAAAAAATATTTCATTTCAAAACGTGTTTATCGAAGAGTGATAGGAAACAACATTTTGCGCTGTTTTTTTTTTTTTGAATCTCAAGAAAAGTGAGGATACTTTTTAAAAATGCTTCTCTTTTCTGTTGCTATATTTTTTTGTTAATGAATGCATGATAAAAATAAATTATAAATGATTCAAAAGAGAAGAAAGAGCTCTATGTTTTAGTAAAAACATTTTTCCTTCAGTACCTTTTTATTGAAGAGGCATAAAGTCCGACGTTAGTTCTATCACTTTTACATCATACAGTATATGAAAATAAAATTGATCAAATTTTGTATTGCTAATTGAATAGGATCTATGAACATCCACTAAAACATAGATGACATATCGATATTGTTCAATTTTGTGTCAATCCTTTCTTCGTTTAGTTCTGTCAATGATTTCATATAGATACTATCTTGTTTGATGGTCTGCTTGCACCATTGAAATGAATAGGATATTGTTTTATGGTGTAAACCAAAGATTAATGCATGGCACTGATTCTCTAACGTTGATTTCGAAATGTTCACATCATAGATATTTCACTGTTGATTCCTTTATGGTGAGCAAGTTGATAATTATTGACAAAACTTGTTGAACATCATAGACTAGCTAACGATGAACTGAGTTATTTTAATGACGCCAAATATCGTCGAATCAATTAGAAATCATGAAAGTTTGAATGCATGTATAAAAATAGAATCAGAAGATAAACACTGCTAGGGCTGTAATGAAAAGCCTACGAAAAAGTGCTTACAATTAATAAGACTTCGCACCGCATTAATAATGACATTTCTAGATACTTCAATGTCTATGAAATGAATTTATAGACAGGAGGAAATCTGTTACCTCTATCAAGACTAAATTCTTCTTTTGCCCAACAAAATAATGAAACGCACCATGAGTTAGAATGAGTTAATTTTCATTTTTAATCAGTTCTGTTGATCTTTGAAAGATTGATATTGGCATATGTAGTTCCAGAACGACAAACACCTACATATGTCTCTCATCGCGATACTGTTAAATGAGTTCATTATAATCATTTTCATATCTCAATTGATAAATCTATTAGATTTAAATTAAGTTATCAAAAAGAAAAAAAGTTTAAGTGAAATTGATGGATCGCTATTTTTCTTGTTGATATATCATATCTATCAGGAGTTCAGGTAAACGAAGTGAACAATATAAATAAAAAGATGATCACCTTGGAAGAATGACGTTATGGTTAAGGTATTTGGTTCTCGAATATTAACGTCATGTTTGAGCATTTCATTTCAATAGAACTATGTTTACATGATCTTGTTTTGTTCTACATATTTGAATCTACTCTTTCGTCGATAATCTATGCATTCTGTTCGCTTACCAAAGTTGTTCGAATATTCAAACCGTCGTTCATGACTACCATTATCTTTGCTCATCCTTTTATATTCTTTATGTTTGTACTTAGCTTTAATTGCTTTTCTTGTCAAGTGACTTGTTATCAGCATTATGCTCTTTTAGGTCCTATCATTAGCAGAATAGTTGAGTCAATTTTCTACAAGAAGAAAACAAAAACACTTTTATCTTGTCGGGTTTTTTTTTTAAACATTATTTTACAAGAAATAAAAGAAAATGTTCTTTAACAAAATTGCTTTTTGAAAAAGTTCTACTTTAATGTGCAACATTGAATAAAGCAATAATGCTATTGAAGAAATTTTTCAGATGATGATTTCTTCCATGTATTCTCAACTGTTAAATATAATACTAACCAATGAGGATGTAGTTGGATACTTTTAAAAAAATTATTTAAATGAAATTAACAAATTAATATTTCTAAAATATTGATTTTGTTAATAATAGACTAAAATCTTGTTGTTAAATAGTCATTAATGATTTAGTTCGATTAGATAAAGATCTTTGACATGGACTAGAAAAAACATTTGGTAATGATAATGTTGAATGTATGTCATTCAAATCATGTTCTCTATAAGCTATTTTCTGTCTAATATTTTTACTTTGACGAATATAAAAAATAGTTAAAATGATAGTCAATAATATAATAATTATATTCGGTGTGAGTACAAGAAAATGTTCATGTGGTATTGGTATAATAACATGTTCAACTTGTTTCTCTGTTATCATGATTGATGAGCAAAGAGCTTGCGTTAATCATTGAAATATGAATACAATTAATGTCGAGGTCATTAACAAATATTGTTCTAATGGAAGAAGAGGCAATCATTCCAGGATAAAAGTAAAAACAACAATAAGAATACAAACAAAAGGGAGAGCATTAACTAAATGAATATATATCAAGCAATTTCTTTCGTAACTAAGCTACATTGCAGTCATATATCTTGATCAACATGCGCCTATTACAAGAATCCAATAATAATCAATATTTTTTTCTCTGTACTTCATTATATCTCAACAACAATAATGCCTAGAAAGTTAATCTATAGTATTCTATGTACAACGGTCAAATTTACTCATATTTTTTATTTATCTTGATATCTTTTTTAACTGTGTTATTTTTCGTTTCTATTGTTCATTTAATATTTTTATTGTGTATATTTTAGATTATTTATAATCAAGAGAGTACAACATCAAATTTAGAAAAAATATTTTAGAAATTAATAATAGAAAAGCAAGTATTTTCTTAGATTTTTTTTTTTCTTTTTGAACTTCATCAATTTATTTTTTACATTTTTATAATTTAAAATGTTCTTGAAGTGTTTCGACATAGAATAAAATATCATTCTGCCTGATCAATTTCATATTGAGAATTTTTTTTTTTAAGTTATCAAATATAATTTTAATGTGTTACTGCATAAAAATAATATTTAAAAAAATTTTATTTTGTCTTTCTGCTATTTTGTTATGTTCTTTATTCATAGTTTTTTTTATTTATCATGTTGTCTATATTATATGCACTTACCAATCTTTCCGTTTTTTTTTTCTTATAATTATTCTTCCTGTTTAGTGACTCGGTTGTCTTCTTAGAATAATTTGTGACTTTTCCCTATAATTTACCTTTCATTTTTATTTTAAAAAAAATTGAAGGTTTATTCATTATACTTTATGCTCTTATGTTCGTACAAACTGTAGTTAATCAATAAAATAAACAAACAATAGCTGATAGGAAATAGATCGAAGAGAATTCTCAATTGGAATACCTAAATTTAGTGGCATCAAATCATTCGTATGTAACCAGTCCGTTCTATTTTCAGTATAATATAGATGCTAGAGAACATTTGTCTAATTTATATAGTTCTTGAAATTTTTATTTACGCGCTTGTCAACAATTTCGTGATAATTATTTTTTTTTTAGTAACATTAATAACACTTTTGATGAGTTGTCTTCAGTAGGATAGACATAACAGTTCAGTAAGTAACACAAGCATTTTACAATATTTTTATTTCAGTCATTTTTTTTACAATTTTGAATTTATCTTTAGCTTTCGTAGTCATTTATTTCAATTAGATTTTATGGATGCATTGAGAAGTATCGGTTTTATACTGTATGAAAACAATCAATATTTTGCTGCTGTAGTTTTTGACTGTTTTTTTTTATTGCATTGAATTTTAAAAAAAGCAAAATAAAAATATTAATAATGGTGACTAGTTATTGTATTATCAACACTTGAAACGTGGATCATTAAAATCTTCTACTCCATAAATATTTTATTAGGATTTCCGCAGGTTTTTGTTATATTTTCAGTTTTCTCAAGTACTGTCTAATAATTTGTTGAATATTTTGTGATAATAAAATATTCATATCAGTTTCAAGTATTTAAATGCGTTAGAAAATCATTTTATTGAGTTACAAAACCTACGCATGTTGTCAAATAATTTAATTAGATTTTTTCTTTGTACCCAATGGTACACTCATTGATTTGACTGACATTGAGTTTCTATAGTGGCATTAAGATACGATTGAAGGAAAGTTGTAAAAAACAAAAAAAACTTCAAAGTTTGAAATAAAAAACTTAAAATACGACATTTCTCTTTATCTTATTAAGTTACCTTTTTTTTTTTTCTTCTGCTTCCCTTCTCCTTTAATCATGCACGAATCATACTTGAAGACAACAAGGCAGAAATTTTTTCTAAGAAAAAACTAAATGACTAAATAGTCTCTGAACCAGCATACAGTGACATGGTATAAATTTCATTAAAAAGAAATGAAATGACATGAAAAGTAATATTGTTAATCATATATCATTAATAGTTTTATCATATTTAAGAGGTGTATGAGATAATTTTTTAAGCGTTTATTTTTATTGAATACATATAATTATTAGAAAAAGAAACAAAATAGATTATTGCTCAAGTAATAATATTTTTCTCATCAATATGTTGTCATACAGAGTTTTAACAGTTTAGTTAAGATTTCAAAACATATGCAGACTCATCCTGGACTTTTTATTTACGCAGCTATTGTAAACTAACAATTGGACTAAAAGTCGTATATCACGCGTCACTAATAAAGAGAGTTTGTGTTTCTCTCGTCTCGGTCTTCTTTTTTTTCTTCATATCTCTTTTCTTTTTATATACAACCAGTAATGCATTTTGAGCTATGTTTACTAATCAAATAGAAGTCTAGAATATTCATAGTTTAGCGTTTATATAGAAAAAAAAAACAGAAAGGAAGTTGATTAGAACTATTCATATATTTATCTTGTGGCGTGTCTTTTTTTTTTTTCTTAAATATGAACAGATTAATTATGGCCAACACCACATTATCAATTGCTAGAATTGTTGACAATAATTGGTGTGTACCACTGACCGAATCAGTTTATTTATATGGATATTTAATGCCAGCTATTGCATTATTTATATTTGGTCTTACATTTAATCCAATAGCACTATATTATTTTGCTACATCGCTTAATTTTCGTCGTTCTACTTATTCATATTATTTTTCAGCTATTGCTGTTGTTGATCTTTTACGTCTTGCTGTTTGGTGTTTATTTTTCTTACTTGATTTTAAAATATTTAAATTAAATTTTCATTCATTTGAATGTCCGACACAAATATTTACAGAATCAGTGACAAGTTCAATTAGTGCTTGGCTTACTGTTTTATTAACAGTTGAACGATGTTTAGTTATTTATAAACCATTACAAACAATAAATGATACACGAAGAAAACGTACTTTGGTAGTCATTATTTGTGTTATTTTTGTATCATGTACTGCTAATTCATTAGTTTTACAACCTGGATTTTATGTAAAAAGGTTAGTATTAATAAAATTTTCTATTAAGAATATATATTTTATTTATAATTTTTAAAGATAAAACTGTTAATAATATCTTTCGAGATAGAAGGGATAGTAACAATTTCTTGAATGAATATGTATTTGTAAGTTTTTTTTTTTATAAATTTAATTAAAACACTAAAACGTATTTTCAAAATTATTGTTTTAAAATATTAAAAAATTTATTTCATTAATTAATATTAATCCAGATTTAATATCAAATACTTCTTCTATTTATTTGTTCATCTTATGAAAAATTTATTATTCATTCAAATTCTTTTGAAATAATTCTTATTAATCGAGAATAAAAAAAAAACGATTGAAATAATCTACTTAAACAATAATATTAATGGTAAATATAGGAATGCTGAAAAGAACTCAAATAAATAAGATGAAAATTCATTATTATTTTGTCTAGAATTTTAGTTCAACTATTTTGAATTGGTTAAAAACTAGTTTATATACATAAAATTCTCGTTTTTCTACTACTTTTATTGCATAAGAAAAAAAATTCTAATTTATATAGAAGGCGAATAAAATAAAGATTTGAAATCTTTAATCAGTCTAGTCTTGTTCTTTTTTCTAAGTGCAAATATTCAAGAAATTTTTCTATATTCAGTTCGACTTATGCAATTGAGCTATTTTTTTAATATACGGTAGTAATAGAATAATTAAGTAAGTAATAACACAATGATATGTAGATTAATCCTACGCACAAAATATGATAATGCTTTAGATTGAAAAAAATCTTCAATTACAGAAAGCTTCTTAGTTAATTATTCACTAATACTTAACTATTTCTTGATCATAAACATTTTAATTAACTATAAGTAAAAACAAAAACCTTTTGTTTTTTTTTTATCTATTTAGAGTGTATAGGGAACTAAGTTACACAATAGTATGTCATTATGAACAACCTTCGAAGTCGAATGGAACTAGTTATAAACAAAATTCATTATTTAATGCAAATACAAAACGTACATATTTATTAATAACAGTTATATTTCGTGTTGTCATTCCATTTGTATTACTTCTCACAGCGAATATAATTCTATTTCTTAGTGTACGTAAAACACGGCAACAATCATTAAAATTAACTCCAACATTACTTACTCGTCATGGTCATCATAGACAAATAACACCAATGATATTTTTTTCATCATGTATTCTTCTACTTACAGTTTCACCTCGGTAAATGAACGAAACTTTTCTTTTTTTTCTAAGAATTTCCTTTCATAATAATTCTCTTTCTTAGATATCTTCTTCAATTTTATTTAAATTTTCAACAAAAACGTCCCAGTTGTTTCTTAATACATTTTGCTTCACATTTATTAAAAACTTTAGAATTATCTAATTATTCATTTAATGTATTTGTTTCAATAGTTAGTGGTAAACATGGTCGACATGAATTATTTAATATGTTATTATGTCGATCAATATCAACTCAAAAATTACGTATTAATAATGGTTCAAAATTTGTTGCATTGACAACACCTCAATCATTAGGATCATCAAAATCTTTATATCAACAAAGATTTAATTATAGAATTGACGAAATAAATAATCCAACGAAAAAACCATTACTATTAATTAGACATCATACAAATCGAAAACATCATCTTATAAATAATCATTATCGTTATCAATAGAGGTAGACAAATAATAAAATGATCATATGAACCAAAAAATAAAAATAAATAAAGCATAAATATACATGACAATCATTTTATAATTATTTTATTTTATTCTTTTTTTGTTTGTTTGTAAAGACAAGACACACAAATAATACTATCTACCGATAATATCACACCAAACAAATGATATAGACAAAAGAAGAAGAAATACAACACACACACACACACACTAAAGATAAATATATATCAGACGCATCACTGTGTTTCTTATGATTTTTTATTATTATTTGTCTTTTTTTTATCTAATTCTGCTTGAAAAGCATTCATACGTGCCCGATAAGCTTGTGCTTGTTGTTTTGTTTCATGAATTTTTTTCTTTTGTTGAACTTCAGCTAATTGATCATACAAACGTTTCGAACGTTCTTTTGATTCACGAGTACGTCGTTGTCGTTCTTCAGAATCAATTTCAACAATAATCTTTGATGAATTTGTTGATGTTGATGATATTATTTGTTTTTGTGAATTTAACCGAGATGGAACAGGAATAGATGAAGAATTTATTTTCATATAATCTTTAGCTTTAATTTCATCGACACGTTTTTGACTTGTTGTAACAAAATCAGCACGACGTGTTTGTAAAGCTGATTGAAGAGAAGGTAATTGAACAATTTCTGCTAATGAAAAAAATCCAGAAAAACAAGTTTTTTTTTTTTTATAGAATAGAACATACTGTATGACTTACGAGTAGGAGTATTTTGTTGTTTTCCATCAATAAAAAACTCCAGGCCACCTAGATGTTGCCGTGTTTGAGAATCATCCTTATTAATGCTATTTGATGATGATGATGATGATGACATTGATGATGTAACTTTTTTCATTTCTTTTGAAGTTTCTGTACCAACTGTAACAAAATAAGACCAATCGGCAGTAGTTTTAGTTGTTGATGGAGCAATAATAGTTGAAATATTTTCAATTGATTTAAGTTCATCATCAACATCATTATTTGTCATTAATGTTGCATTACCTGCACTTAATTCATGTCGTTCAAATGAAAGTAAAGATGTATCATCACTACTTGTTTGATTTTTTGGTTTTTCTAAAAAATGTTGTATTGATGATTTTGTTGATGATGATGCAATTAATGGTGAATATTGACTAATAGGTAATAAATTAACTTGTAATGGTGTTGATATATCATGTCTATTTGTTGTATTTAACATAATTAATGGTTCATTTTTAATTGGTGATAATGAAGGTGTTGAACAAGCACTTGTTTTATCATCATAATTTGATAATGGAGATGAACATTGTTTTTTCTTTTGTGATACTGATTGAACAATAATAGCCGTTGGATTTTGACCTGTAGTTGTTGTTAATGAACGATAACTATTCGAAAGAAGTGTTAATGAAGGTTCATCAAGAATACCACGATCATCTGAATCAATCTAAATAAATTTTTTATTTTAAGAAAATAAAAGTTTGGTAGTCGAGCACAATGTCATATGTAGTATCTAATGTATTGTATGGCTATTCTCTTTAACCTAAAACATTATTCTAAACACTCGAAGTTCATATAGATATAGTTCGATAGAGATTAACATTTTTTTACATTTAAATTGATTTTTGTTGAGACTTACCAATTATGAGACATTCTTTATATTTATCAAACTTTGTCATTTTAAATAATAAAATTCGAAGTCATTCAATGTTATATTGTTGAGAAGCAGATTTCGACACTTTTTTCAAAGACTTTTGCATCAATCATTAATCGAAAGAAAAATAATAAATACTTATCAACAAATTATGAAACAAATTGTATTTCATAGCAATTATTTTCTTTATGATTATTATATTCGCAAGGACTATTATTTAGATTATCTCACAATGTAGTATAATTATTATTATTATGTCTCGTTGAATGATTCCGTTTTTTCTTTCATCGGTATTATTGATGTGATAAAATTGTTCTTCCTGTTTTTCAATAGTTCAAATAATGAAGAAAATAATTTTCTTGACTTAAAATAGATAAATTTCAATGTATAATTAATATATGATTTATTTTACTAAAATGTACGTCCAATCAAAAATTCCATTTTTAGTTAAAGACAATCTCAAATTAGGTGGAGTGCGATATTTAATAAAAGTTAATATTTGGTAGTGTTAGATTTTTCTCAAATATGAAAAAAATGAGATTGTAATAGGAATTGTGAAAATATTCAGGTATTGGAAACGCGGAAATCGGAATAAATGAAATTTGTCAAAAACAGGAAATAGGAATTTAGAAAATTCATTTCCGGAAAACACTAATTTATTTACAGTAAGTCTCAACGCATTATTAGAAGTCTCGATAACCTCATAAACACTGTTATTGTCTTTTTCTGAGATTTATAATTTGATTAGTTCACACTTTTGTATCTTGATCATATGACAAGACTTTGGAATATTTCAGAACAATCGAAATCTTGTCGTCAATACTGTTCAATGCATTTTTTAAGGAATTTCGATGACTAAGTTTTGTAATGGAAAACTGCAAAACTTGTACTCATTATATTTTTCTTTTGTTCAAAAATATATATGAATTTCACGAAAAACAAAAATAATTGTCTTACTTTACAATCAAGTTTTGCTGGTTCAAATAAAGTTTGTTCTTCCGCATGTAAAATAGCTGATGGAAAATCAAGTGTTGATAATGAACCTGTTTCAATTAATGTACTTTTTTGTTGCATTTTTTCATTTGATGCTGCTGTTGTTGTTGTTATTGTTGCTAATGGTCCACTTTCATAATCAGCTGCATGCATTGATGCTGATGAATAAAATGTTGTTGATTCAACATTAGTTTGATTTTCATTATGATTTGATATAAGTCTTTGCATAGCACGTTGATTTTGTTCAATTAAATATGATAATGTATCGTGATGTTTATTTGAATTAGATGATGAATTCGATGTTATTGATGTTTCAAATGTATTTGGTGAACGTGTTAAATGATGTATATCACTCATAATACTATTTCGACGTTCATTACCATCTTGTGATATATGATGAATTGGAAGTTCAGATGATGAAAATGATGTATGTGATGGTGTTGATATATGTGGACCATTATTAAGTGCTTGTTTAGCAAGTGATGAACGATATGTAACTGATGTTAATGTTGATTGTGATTGATGATGTATTGGTGGTGTTGATGATGATGGTACTAATTGTTCAACAGTTGTTATTGTTGATGTTGGTAGTTGTTGTTTAGTTAA
This sequence comes from Rotaria sp. Silwood1, assembly GCA_905250075.1. Classification (NCBI taxonomy): domain Eukaryota; kingdom Metazoa; phylum Rotifera; class Eurotatoria; order Philodinida; family Philodinidae; genus Rotaria; species Rotaria sp. Silwood1. The sequence goes on along the minus strand of CAJNOP010000006.1, from coordinate 3,775,492 downwards.
ATATTCATGAACTTTAATTAATGACATTAAATCACATTGTTCATTATCATATTGAGAACGAAGAATTTGTTCTTGTGTTGGTAAACCTTGTGATGATGATGAAAAAATATCATTTCGATTATTTGATAATGATGATGGAAGAATTTCTATGAAAATTAAATAATATTTATTAATTGATCTGTCACAATTCACAGTTTGATGAATCGATTGTTTTTCGAACACTTTACAAAGTCATCAGTTTTTTTTTCATATGAACTAACTATACACCGCTCTGCTATAGAAGACTCAGGATCTTCTATTATGTCCCATTTATTTCCATAATTCTTAATACAGAGGATTTTTGAGAAAATCAAAACGGTTATGATAATTTGAGAAGATATTTTTAGGGTTTTAAAAGTTCATAAACAAGGCCAACTTCAGTATTTTAAAGTTTTCTATTCAAAACTTTGAAAATTAGGCATTATTGTAATGTAAATAAAGTAACTAAAGCTTCAATTTTTTTGAGAAATTAGTTAATTGAAGGGGAGAAACAAAGTCTTTTATTATGTCTAGCACATCACTCCTTTAAAGGAGTCTTCTATATCAGGAAGGGATACATATCTTCTGTGTAGAAAATTTATTCAGCAACTGTTCGAATGAAGATTCTCAATTGACGGAGAAGGCTCTCTCTTTAAAGTGTCCGACTTTCTGCTAAACAACTTCATAGTAAATTTGGGCAGAAACTAGATTTTGAAACACCATATGCCATTCTCTGACAGAAAGGAATCGAGTCACGGTGAATTTGGTCCTTTCTCCTCCTCCAGTCACCACGTTTACAAACGCGAAATCTTTTAGAGTTAGTACGAAATCAAAAAAAAGTCCAAGTTGATATTCGTGCAAAAGACTTATCAGGTTCTGCAGCAGAGACTTTTTTAAAAAATATAGCACTACAACAATGAAAGTATTTTCTGCAAAATTTTCTGTTCACATCACTAAAAATAGGGATTAAGCTGATTTCATTTGTTAAAAAAAAAAAAGAACTGGTCACTCTATCCAGTCCTCAAAACAGAATAGATTTATACATCTGAGAATTGTTTGTAAATCTATTTATTATCTAAATAAAATAAAATATTAACCTTCCACATTTGATGAACCAAAACCTAATGAATGTGTTAATTGTGGTTCATCATTTTTATTTATATTAATTAATGGTATAGATGATTGTGGTAATTGAGGTAAACATTCACTAGCCAGTATATCACGCCATTTTTTTGATACACTTGATATAGATTGATCATCGGACTCTGTATTTGATCTTGGTGTTGTTATAACAACAGGTAAATTAGCACTTGTTGATGTATTTGTTGTTGTTGTTTCATTTGTTATTGTTCTTACACGTGGTTGTCGTGTTGTTAATAAACTTTGAATTCCACTACTTGAACTTTTTCCACCACCACCATTACCACCAGCAAGTGTTGTTCGAGATGTTGCCGATGAACGTGGACCATCAATAAGTGATATACCTGAATCATCTCGTTCTAAACCAGTATTAGATATTAATTGTTGTTGTTGTTGTTGTTGTTGTATAATAGGCATTGATTGTGTTTGTAATGGATGAATATCATTATGTTCAGATAATGATGATGATGAATCAGCTGAAGATATTCGTTCTAATTGTTGAAGATCAAATGAAGATTTAAGTGGACTACGATGATGAAATAATGATGTATTTCTTGAACTAACAGGTGTATCCACTTCTTGTATTGTACTTAATTCATGTGCTTCATTTTTACCAACAATATTTAATTTTGTTCGAAGAAGAGATGGTGGTGGAGGAGGTTGAACTAATGTTTGCTGTTTTATTGACGATATTCTAGAAGAAAAAATACTATAATTAATAAATATAAAAGTTTAAAATTGATAATATTATACATTGTTTGTTGTCGATATTGTTCATGTTCATTAAGAAGATTTTCACGTTCACGTCGAATTAATTCTAATTCTTGTTCAATTAAACGTTTCTCTTCATAAAAACGATTTTCATCATGTTTATTGGTAATAAGTTCTGGAGAAGTATCGATATTTCGATTTAATAATAGTAATTGAGCTATTTCTGGAGATGCTGATCGTTGATCAATAGGTGTACTTATTGATAAAGATGATATTGATGATAAAGCATCATCAACAAGATCATCAATTATTAAAGAAGAATTTGTTGTTTGAGTATTTGATAGTTTTATTTCAGTTACTGGTTGATCTAAATTATTTTAATAAAGATTTCATAATACTTTATAAATAAACAAAAAAAAAAGATTGTTCGTTTTTATTTTGAGTATTGATTAATATTTATATCAATACTAAGTTGTCGTTCGTGATATAGATGAGAACGTATTCCTTTGAACTATGACTCTTTTTGAATTTTGAAAATGTTATTATCAAATATATTTTATTCATTCTTAAATCGAGTACTAATGATATTATAAACTTGAAGATCCTACTCAACAAAAAAACATTCAATTTCCGTTAGAATTATGGAAATCAAGATAAATATATATGGAGAAATAGCTCGAAAAAAGTTTTTTAATTAGATTAGTTGTTTATGCAAGTATTATTTCCTTTCTGAAAATGTACATTTATAGATAAAATCTAATTGTTGTGATAATATACTTTACTTTGATATTTTTTATGATTTGATTGTTGTTGAGTAGCAACAAGACGTGAAATAAGATCTTCTAATGAATGATCTCGATCTTCTGATGAATGACTTTCATATTTATCAAATAAAAATTTTTCTTTATTCGTATCATCAGACATTGTACCATGTGATCTTTCATCATCTTCAATAGCAATACCAGATGATGATGATTGTAATTGAGATTCATCTGAAGTAACAATAGCTTGAACAGCTTGAACAAATTGTTCATGATCATCTTCATGTTGTTTTCCAGCATATATTGATGATGTTGTTGATGGTATACTAGCTGTATTACTTGTTGTACGTAAATTTTTAAGTAAACTTTCAATAGATATATCTGAGGATGATGAAGCCATAGGAAAAATTGATGTTTGTGGAAGTAAATTTGCTCGTTCAGATAATATACGTATTTGTTCTTCAAGTACTTGTTTTCGAGATCTAACAAAAAAAAAACAAAAAATTCAAAATTGAATAAAGAAAAAAAAAACAAACTCAAGTTTAGCTCGTCGTTCTTCAATTTCAGCTGTTGTCGTATTTGATGATGATTGTTCTTCATGAATATCTTGTTGTGTTAATGATGAATCAATTGATGTACTACTTTCAATATAACCAGGACTAACAATAAGTCGTTTAGGTGTTTTAATTGTTGGTGTAACAAATGCTGTTTGTTGATTGCTTCGATTTTGTGCAGCTTTTCTTTGTCGTTCAATTTTTTCCATTAAACGATGCATATTTTGTTGTTGTTGTTTAACATTTTCTTGTTCAGGCAATGGTGTTTGTAATGTTATTAAAGCTGGATCAGCTAATGTTGCTTCATCATCATCATGAATTTCATCAGCTATTGGTATTGTATTTGCTGATGGTGTTATTGTTGTTAGACGATATTCAGGAGATGGATTTTCTTCTTCATTTTGTGCAACAAGTGTTCGATCACTATTAGCGTCTTCTTCTTCTTCTTCTTCTTCTTCTGGAATTTCATCTTCATTCATCAGAACGATTGGAATAGTTTCTATAAGAAAATAAAAAGAACTGAAACAAATTTGAATGATTTTTCTTTTGAAACAAACGTTTTCGATGTGTATCTTGATAAACTTGTTCAAATGCTGTTTCCATTTGTCGTTGTTTTTCTTCACGTTCTTCTTCACGACGCCAAGGTGGTATAAATATACTTTTCTAAAAAGATAAATTTATATACATATATATATTTGTTTTTTGCTAAATATTTAAAATTTGATTTACAGGTAAATTTTGTATGTCTTTTTGACGACGCTCTCGATCTTGTCGTTCAAGTTTACCTAATTCTTCAAGTACATTATCATAAGCCTATATTGATAAAAATGTCAATTTTTATTTGATTAATAAATAAAGAATAATTGATTTACATTATCGAGAACTTCACGTTTAAGTGCATTATCACCACGAACTCGAGCTTTTTCTTGTTGTTCATTCCATAAACGTTGTTTATCCGAAACATATGCATCAATACGTTCTTGTTCAACAATAGCATCTTGTGCTGCATCACCCTTAAAAATTTAAAAGTTTTAATCAAATTTAAGATATTTTTCGTTTAACTTGTTGATCATCTTCTTTTGTTACAAGACGTTCTTCAAGATGATATCGTGTTGTTGTAAAATTATGTGGATCATGAACAGTAACAATTGTCGCTAAATATATCAAATTTATGATAGACTTCTAATATTAATTATTGACAGTTATGAATAATATAACGTAAGATACATCAATTTATATTAAACTGATATATTGTAGAAGATGTGAACTTATTATGAGTTGAAAAATTCAAGATAAATAAATCAAAATTTGATTTTAGCCGATCATGGTCAACATGTAAATATTATTAAAAATGAGTTGAACATGTAAATCGATAGTTTTTTGACGAATCAAATACTTAAATTTAACATTAGCATTGATATTTAAGAGCGTAACTGATCAATAAAAACACTACCCGTTTCATGACCCAATGTTTTGGTTTTTTTGTGTTCATTGGATAGTTTGAAATACTATCTATTTATTGAATATAAAAATTGTCTTTGAACGTTCGAAAAAAATCAAATTTACATGACTAATATAGGGAATTTCATTTTTCTCCAGTCAACTTTTTCATAGAGAAAAACTCTGAAAAATTTTGCCACATACATTCTATATATCGTGTGATACGAGAATTTTGTTTTTGTTTTCAAAAATTATTGTTCTGCTAAATTTTACTAGCAAAGAACATATATTTTTAGTGTACTTTCGATATTTTAACTTTTTTATTTGAAGAAAAAAAAAAAAGACACATGTCCGAAAGAGTATCTAGTGCCTGTAAAGAAAAACTTTTTCTGATAGAGCACAGTATTCAGAATAGACATGAGCAAACTCGATATTTTGTGGAACTGAAATCATATTATAATCGTCACTGTCAAATTACAAATACAACCCATGTAAAAAAAAAAAAAACGCGAAAAATCTGATTAAAATCGATTTTTCTCTGGCAAAATCCATTAAAATCGATTTTTTTGACAGAAAATTGGGATAATCGATTAAAAATCGAATCAGTTGGAATAGATTATTTTTCGTAATCGATTAAAATCGGTTTTTTGAGAGAAAATCGGAATAATCGATTCGAATCCATTACTTTTTGTAATTCATTAAACTTGATTATTCTGTGGCAAAATCCATTAAAATCGATTACGAAAAGTAATAGATTCGAATCGATTCAATTTTTAATTAATTATTTCAATTTTCTGTCAAAAAATCGATTTTAATGAATTTTGTCAGAGAAAAATTGATTTTAATCGATTACGAAAAATAATCTATTCCAATTGATTCGATTTTTAATCGATTATCTCAATTTTCTGTCAAAAAATCGATTTTAATCGATTATCCCGATTTTCTGTCAGAAGATCGATTTTAATCGATTATTATTTAGAATTTAATCAAAAATTGGTACTTTTAATCGATTTTTTTTGAAAAATCGATTTTAATCCGATTTTTCGCGTTTTTTTTACATGGGATGACACAACAAACAATACTATTAATTTTGAAATTTATTATAGCATAAGAAAACGCAGAATGAAAATGTTCTCCCGATTTTTGTTTAGAGTGTGAGAGTCACAGTAGCTGGCTTACCAAATGATAAAGATGAATTATAAATGATTGTTAGTCTGAATACTAAATTCTATTCTTATTTCTCTACATTAATGAAAAAAACTGCAGCTGGAAAAAGTAATAGATTTTAATCGATTAGAAGATGTAATTGCACAATCTCAATCAAAACAATTTAAATACCAATTCCAAATTTACTATGTTTATAGAGTTGAAGCCCTATGATAATTTCGAGATGAGCACTCGAAAAAAATCATTAAAAAATAGGATTCCATGTTCGAATCTCGAGAAAAGCGCTTATTTTCGATGCTAATGATTAAGATCGATTGTCCAACATAAATCAATTAAAACAAGATAGAAGGTAAGAATATATTAAAATCAGATACAAGGTAAGAATCGGTTAAAATCAGATGTCAAGTAAGAACCGATTAAAACTGGATGCCATGTCAGAATTGATACAAATCAATTAGGAATTAATAATCGATGAAAATCGATTCGAACATATCGATGTAAATAAATTAGAAGAATCTTTTAGATTAACAATAAAAATAACATTATTGATGAACAAGAAGATAATTAAGCAAATTTGTATAATGACTATTTTTTATATTCTAGCAAGTGTGACTGAAAAAAACGATTATATATTATTACATATGTACTGTTAGAGATTAAAAAGTATCATTCACATATTCCTTCAATAAATTTCTGAACGGCTAATTTAATATTTTGTAAGAAAATAAAGAAAAATTCTATTATATTTCATGAAAATACTGCCATTTCTAATATTCTTGTAATTTGAAATACAAAAAAAAATTTCAAATTTCTGTGAGGAGATATTTTCTAGACACGTCCGAAAAATGTATGTCGTATTTATTATAAATATTTGAAAATAATATGAAATTTATCACTTACTTGGTTTCATTTGAAGATCACGTAATGGATCTTCAGGTGCAGGTAATTTAGCAATCTGTTGTGCTCGTACTTTTTCTAATTCAAGTGCCGCTTTCCTATATTAAATAATAATACAAAAGGATCCTATTTATTTTTAATAAAATTTAAACAAACCGATGAAGAATATGAAGATTTCGTTCATTTTCATTTTGCATCATATCAACATGAAGTTTATCAAGTGCTTGTTGACCACGTTCTATAGCTCGAGCATCATTATCTAATGTTTTTCTTAACCATTCATGTTCATAATCAGGCTAATCAAAAAAAAATAAATAATTAAAATAAATAAAATTCTTTACTTGATCAGCTGCTTCTTTATGACCTTTTCCCATTTCCATAAAATTTTCACGAAATTGATATTCAAGATTATCATGTAAATCAATTTTCTGTTGTACCCATTCAGTCTATTAGTTAAAAAAGAATTATTAAAAGAAAAAATTTTAAAAAAAATAAAATTTTTACTTTCAATTGATTAATTAATAAATATGTTCGTTTTTTCTTTTCATCTGCAACTGTTTGACGAAGTTGAGCAGCACGTTGTTTTTCAATTTGACGTGTCTTAAAAAAAAAAAACACAATAAATAAAATACATAATTCAAATATTTCAATTAACTTGAAGAAGACGAAGTGTTCGTCGACGTTCTGTTTCATTTTGTATTAATTTATCTTGTTGATTTGTTGAAATTAATAAACCTTTCATATTCAATGAAACAAATATTGACTATTTTCCTTCGTATTTCTTTTTATTTTACTAAAGTTAGACAAAGAATTAAGTCATGGATTGGTGTTCAATACCATTGAACTAGTTTATAAAATGTACATTACTGAGCAACATCCACAAAAGAATAATTAAAGATTTTGTTAAATTATTTACAATTGAACTTGAAGAAATTTTCATAAATTTATTTAATAACTAAAATAAATTATATAATAAAATTATTTAAATGTCTTTAGACTAGTGTCATCTATCATAAAAATAATTCGTTGATATTGATGAATAAATGTAACCATTCATGAATTTAGATCGTTTCTCTCATCTATATATCGACGGAAAAGCAAATTTTATCAACCGCATTTTTAGTAATAATGCTACCATTAGTACCATTGTATCAATCATTATCATGTTTTCGATCTTTCATGTTGAATGGATGGCATTATAGGTTTGCTATTCAGCGTTATTCATCATCAATTCGTCCACCAACACCTCCCTATTCGGCTTCATCAACGAAAAAATGTATTGATTTATAATTAATAGACAAAAAAAATAATATTATTGTGAAAATTTTAGCCGGTGTAGTCACTCAAACATTTGATGCGATGATTGATTTTCGACGTCAACAAGCAAGACGAACAGTGCTTATTCATGTAAACGACTAAGAAATTTTATTTGGAATATTATTTTAAAAAAAAAAACTTTTAGCTCGCTCGAAGTCATTCCGAATCGGAGTTGTACAAATTATGTTCACGAGTTGGTCCGATTACAAATATGACACTTTATACAGCTAATAAAAAGGTTAGCTAAGAATTCTTTTGGAAAAGATTATTATATTATTAAATAAATCTAAAATATTTTGCTCATTTTATTTGATCGGTTTTTGGATAAATATTTTTTTTTTCAAATTTGATTAAAATGAAATATATGAAAAAAATATTGACGATTGCAACTGAAAATTTATCAAGAATTTAATAAAAGAAGTTCAAATCTTTGTTTTAAATAAAAGGTTTCAATTAGGATCAGTGAATTATAAAGATGAAGACAAAGAAAAGTGGAAAGACAATATGCTTGTTGTACGATATGCTTTATTTGTAAGAACAAAATTATAAAGCTGAATAGATTGTTCTGCAATCAAATATATATATGTATTTAATCTTGATGATACGATTGAACATAGCAAAAAGAAGACTGGTTAAATTATAGTTTATACGTTTCCACTTTCTTTTATACATTCATAATTTACAAGGGAACGTTTTTTAACTGATAAATCACTTTTGAGTTTCGACTCTGTGTATAACTTGAACCTTGGTGAAGTTTGAAAAGTCTTAAAGGGTCAGTGTTCTTAGATCTTCTATGCTGGCTTGTAGGGATTTTACTGGAATTTTAGCCTATAGTCTGGTACATCCCAACAAATCAAATGATGATATTTCGACCGAAGACTTTGCCCACAGATAGATCTTTCTATGGATAAAGTGTTCTGAAAATTTCAACTCAAAGGAATATTTCATTCCTGAGATATTAAAGTACTAAAAAATCATTCATATCCTATAAAGGATGCTTGAATATTTTATTCTTTTATGATTTTAATATCTCAGGAATGAAACATTCTCTTGAGCGGAAATTTTCAGGAGATTTAACTTACAAAAAGATCTGTCTGTGCGCAAAATCTCAGACTGAAATACTGTTATTTGCATTATTAATATATACCAGGTCATAGGCTAAAATTCATACAGCTCAGAACAGAAGGTCTGAGCGCACCTATCCTTTTTAGAGTTTTTCAAATCTAACCAAGGTCTACGTTATGCACAGAGTCCAAACTCAAACGTGATTTATCATTTATAAAGTTTCGCTCGTTAGAGGTACAACAATAAATGGAAGACACTGCTGTTCATTTTCAATCTGTTATTTTTGCTTCTGTATTAGTTGATAGTTTTTTTTTTAAAATAATTTAACAAGTTCTTTGCAGGTTCAATAGTGTTTATTGTACTATTTAGGAATGTGCTTTACTTGAATTTTCCAATGAACAAAGTGTCAAAAATCTTCTAAATATTACCAGTCATTTTACTAATGAAAATCGATTACCATGTGCATCACGAAATCTTTATTTTGCAGTATGTTTTTATTTTATAAGAGAAATTTTTCTTGTTCTTTCTGTAGTCTCAATATACAGGTGCACGATTAAAATATCCACCTGTTGGTCGTGAAGTTCAACAACTTGATGATTCAATTATTGATAAAGCTTTAAATGATATTCGTAACGTAAGGTTAGTAATGAAACAAAAAAAACATTTCTATTGGAGTTTTTGTTGAATTTCAATGAGATTAGTGATCAAATTCGTTTTTTTTGGCAAAAAACAAAATTAACTGAACTTGATAGTCGTCTTCGTTTTTTTGTTGCTTCACTTGTTGAAGGTAAATAAGATCGATTATTCTAATGAAATATGAATAAAAAAAAAAAAACAGAATTTTTTTTCTTTTGTTGTAGAAGCATTAAGAAGTATTTTTGTTGATACTGTTTGTCTTCCATTCGGTTCATCTGTAAATACATTTGGAAAATCTCGTTGTGATCTTGATATGTTATTATCTTTTGAAGATTTTCGAGATAAAAATGTATGTTGTTTATATTTATATTTCTTTTTTTTTGTTTATAATTTTATTAAAATTTTAATAATCAGACAAAATATGATGGAAAAATGCAACAACTTCGGTTTTTAACAAAACGTAGCTATTTGAATGATCGATTTCAAGCACAAGCTTATCTCAAAGTAAATTTTTACTTTATCAATTATAAGAAAATACTTTCTTCAGCTAAAATTTTATATCATATTGAATATAGTAGATAATATCGTGAATCTGCAGAATTGACAAAGAAAATATTTCAAATGTTGTTTATTAACAAAACTTTCATCAGACGAAGAAAAAAAAAAAAAAAAAAGATAACTTCTTACAGTCATGTTTAGTTATAAGATGATAGTTCGTTTTAAAAATTCGAGCTTTGATTTCATAAGAATACCAAAAAGGAAAATAATTAAATATTTATTTTTATAGATTCTTGCTGATACATTAAAACATTTCATGGCTGAATGTACTAATGTACAAATAATTCTACCAGCACGTGTACCCATTGTACGTTTTCAACATCGATTATCTGATCTTCAATGTGATGTATCAATGAGTGAATTTAAGTAAGAACAATTTAAAAAAAAAAGCTAAAGAAACACTGAATTATTTTTTTTTATTTTCTATAATGAATAGATCTTCATATTATATGTCAAAGTTATTATGGAGTTTAAGTTCAATCGATAGTCGTGTTGCACCACTTGTTTTCGTTATTCGTCGTTGGGCTCGTGAAGCTTCTATAACACAGAGTACACCCGGACCATGGTTTTCAAATTTTCAAATGACATTACTTGTTATTTTCTATCTTCAATCAATTGAAATTTTGCCTAAGCTTAATTATATTAATGAACAATCTGTCACAACATCATCATCATTATCATCTCAAGATGTTACTTCAGTCAATGGTAAGTATATAACTCATAAATGAAACAAAAAAAAAAAATAACTAACAGAAGTTTATATAATATTTTTAGGTGATCTCACTGATGATTTAATTCTTATGAATGAACTTGAAAATATTCGTCGTGTTCATCCAAATAAATCTAATAATGATTCCCTCGGTAAGAAACATTCTTACAGATTTTATGAATTGAGTTTTATTCTTAGACAGTTTTTGATTGAAACACTGTTCATTTAATAAGTGCTAGTGAATAATAAAAAGTTTAGAATAATATGGTTTTTCGGGTCTTCATTCTTCAGAGGTGGAAATTTTACTGAGTTTTTCAACAAAAAAAAGCTGTTGCCATGTGAAAAATCGAGTTTATTCCCTAAATTTCATTCAAATAAAGTCCTTAATGAGATTAGTTCTTTGGAAAAAGTTGTAAGTTGAAAGACAATTTTCCACGTGACCTAAGGGAAACTACAGTTTTTTGTGGAAAAACCCAGAAGAACTTGGATATCTCGAGAACCAAAGCTCGGAAAACCATCGGGAGCGTTTTCCTCGTAATCTTTCACAAATGATCAAATCATTTTCTGATGAGATACAGTATCAGTCGTCGGACTCAATTTTATCTTATATTTTCTTATGCGACTAATATAATGAAAGAAAAGGATCATGTAACGAAAATAAGTGTCGAAAAAAAAAATATATGATATGAAATAATTATTTTATATAATGGAATTTCTATTGTTTTTTTTTTAGCTATTCTCTTCAAAGGATTTTTTTCATTTTATGAAAATTTTGACTTTCAATCGTCCATAATAACATTACTTGAACGTCAAAATACATCAAAATCATCATTGATTCAAGCTGGTAAAGAAAAAGAATGGCCAATATATCTTGAAAATCCACTTGTACCATCAATGAATGCATCGAAAAATCTTGTTGAATCTGAGGGTAAACGATTTCGTGAAACATGTTCAAAAGCATCAAAAATATTATCACAATCATCTACAAATCTTCTATCATTATTTGAAGAATGTCGACAACCATTACCAGATGATCTTATTGCACGTGCTTATCCAGCACCTATATCAATAATGCCTAATTTAGAAACAGATATTGATCAAGAAGAATTATCAACTATAAGAGATATGCAACAAGAACAAATCGAACGAGTATTTGATCATACTCATCATCATATTATTAATTCATGAAAATGAATACATGTTGTTTTTTTTCTTTTTGTTATTAAATTAGAAAACAAAAAAAAAGTACATATATGTATTGTTGAAAAGATAAATTTGTCTTGTTCTAGATAATGCCTTCATTAAGTTCGGATACAATTTCTTCGAAAGATCGTCGTTGTCGTTTTACACTAGATACATTATTTCAATTAATAACTCAAACAAATAATGATGATGAAATTCGATCAATTTCTATACAAGTAAATGAACAAACAAATAATTATACAAATGGAAATAGTGTTGATAGTTGTTTAATAGAAAATGATCTTCGTCATTTGTGGTATCTTCTTTCACAAATGATACGTAAAAGATTGCTTAAACATGAACCATGTTTATTACCAGAACTTGGTGCTTTTGTTATTATTGATCATTCATCATCGGATAATGAAAATATTTTAATAAAAGAACCATTTTTTGTATTAGATACAACATTTGCTCGTCGTCATCGTTTATCACGTATTAAAAAATCAAATCTTTCATCAGCACTTTCACTTTCACTTCAAGCTAATGGAAATTCAACACATATTGCACCAAATACAACATTATCATCATTTAATATGCAAACATTAGATTATGTTTCATTACAAAATGAATCTGGTTTAACACGTGAACAATTAATGACAGCTATATCACAAATATTTGCTATTATTGATAAAGAAATACATCCATATAGATATTGTGATTTAGAATTTCCACAATTGGGAAATTTTAAAATTTCATTTGGATTAGCTGTATTTGATTTTAGTGATTCATTTATTGATGAATTTAAATTAACATTTAATACTATAACAACATCAAATGACTAATAAATACACAGAGTTATTATTCCGGTGATTGTTTTTTAGTTTCTTAATATTATCTTTCAGTTTTGTGTCAGATTTTCTTGGTTGTTTTTTTTGTTCGATCTATGTGTATTTAATGTTTGTTTCTTTATAATTATTTATTTCATGTGTATTTTAAAGTAAATATTTATCTAACATGTAATAGTAGTTTTGAAAGAAAAAACGTTTATCAGAAAATATTCGAATAATTCAGAAATAAAAATAATATTTGAAATTCCTGAAATTTCGAAAGAAAAGGTTAAATACAATGATTAGTCAATAAAATGAGAATATCAGCTAACATTTCGGAATGTTCTTCAAATTCTACAATATATTTAAGACTAGATTGTAATAGAGCCTGAGTTTTTAACTTAACTTTGTTTGTTTTTTTTTTAACTTTTTTTCAAAAAATTCTCAACTTTATGGTCACAAAGTCGTTAGTGGAAATTAAGATGTAAGTTTTTAATTTCAGCGAAAAGAAAATTCAAAAATCAGGTTGTATTCAGACTTAGCTCTAACTGTCTGCTGTGTAATAAAAAAAACACAGTTACCATTGTTGTATCGAATCGTTGTTAAGAATAGCTTCTTTGCGTCAACTATATACTTGAAGAAATAGCTACTGAGTAAAACGAAGAACAATGTTTGTGATTTAGTAAGTATCTGTACCCAGATCAAAAAAATCAGATGTACGTTCTTCAGATCAGATATCTGATATTGTGCGACTCTGTAAGACCAGACTTAAAGTCTGATAAGATCTTACCATCGGATTGTTTGCTCTGGGTAGTCTTAGGAGTCTTATGCTAAATCGTATTTTAAGATTCTTGACATATCTTGTAACATATCACTATAAGATTATAGGAAATCTTATATCATGGTAAGATCATTCAAGAATCTTATAGTATGTTTTAGTGTCAAGTTTCTGAGGCTATGATTTATTGTACTATTTCATCTGGTTTTTCAAGGTTTTATATCTGATTTTTAACTTGAATGATTTTGTTCATAAATTTGCTCTATAATACTAACAACATTGACGTTTTCATATGAAACTAATCTTTAGATAAGTGTTCCCATGTAAAAATAAAATATGCATTTAACGAAGAGAGGGTTGAAATTAACGTCAAAACTTGCGTTAAGAGACAAATTAACGAAGTTTAACGAAGAAAGCTGCATTATTTTTCGTTAAATTAGGAAAAATCGTGAAAACACGTTAGATTTTTCACGCTTTTTCACGCGTTGTTGTATTTTTAACGATCATCATGTCCCATATAAAAATAAAATATGCATTTAACGAAGTTTAACCCTTTACGGCCGGCTATTTCAAAATTGCCGTACCCCTATACGGGAAAATGTTGCCAAATGGCAACATCCGGCCGTAAAGGGTTAACGAAGAAAGCTTCATAAATTTTTGGTAAGTTAGGGAAATTCGTGAAAACGCGTTAGATTTTTCACGCTTTTTCACGCGTGGTTGTATTTTTAACGGTCACCAACTCGTTGCATGGCGTTTAATATTGCATTCGTTTTCATGCGTGAAGTTTTTAACGATGCTTCTTGCGTTTTTTCATTTTTAACGAGCTATATCGTGTTAACTATCATGGAAAGCTAGGTTCGTTTACACGCGTGAAGATATTTAACGATGTTTCTTGCGTGCTTTTATTTTTAACGAGCTTCATCGTGATAACTATCGTTAAACATTGCATTCGTTTTCGCACGTAGAGTTTTTTAATTTTCCTACTTGAATTATAAAATGATTTACAAGCGCTTAGAACTTATACATATTCCTGTGCTGTTCACTTTAAATTTATTCCGATTTGGTTCCTATGACAGAATAGATCCATATAAAAGTAAAAACAGTTAATTGTTTTTTGTGATAGCTTTTAGGTAAGAAAGAATTAACTATAAAAGTACAGAAAATAGGATGACAAACATTTAGTAACAGCATAAGCATAGCTGTACAGTTGAGTGAACGTACAAATTTTTCTAAAAGCTCAAAAAACTTTTTATGTAGCTGGACTTGAAACTTTTCATGGTTCTTTATTATCGAGTTAAACTAAGTTGCCTATTTTGCTCATAGAATTCACATCTAATATGAGAAACGTTACTTGTTCATCTTCAATAAATGCTTAAGCTGATGTATACGTTACTGCTCAGAATTTTTTATACATTGCTATTGATCGCAAATGTGATGAGCTTTCTCCAATGGTCGATATCTTCCAAAGTTTTATTCGTCCAGAAATAAAATTTAGCAAGATATTAATTGTTGAGGAAAGTTCATCACACTTGCGATCAATAACAATGTATAAAAAATTCTGAACAGTAACGTATGCATCAGCTTGAGTATTTATCGAGGAAAAACGCGTTAAACGATCTATTTTTAACGCAGAAAGACGTGTTAAACGGTCTTATTTTTAACGCAGAAAGACACGTTAAACGATCCTTTCTTTAACGAAAGAAAACGAGTTAAATTTTCGCGCATTTAACGCGTTTTTAGGGTCAGAAAGGTAACATTAAATTTTGTTAAATCGTTAAATTTTTAACGAATTTTCACGTCACAAAACTTCGTTAAATTGCAAAAAATTTTTACATGGGTTCGGTCACATATGAGAAATGAATTATCAACTGTCAAATATACATATACATATATATATATATATGAGTGAATTGCGACATTATTTTACCGTATTGAGAAGGAAATGAACGAAAAAAAATGCGGTTTGAAAGATGGTAAGTAAGCGTTTTACTATACAGCATGAAGCGAGAAAACAAATAAATTTTTCCGACTAACACTTTTAGTATGATCGAGATATATAAGAATAAGGGTGTGGGTGTGAGCGTTGAGTGTTAACGTTGTTATGAACCACATCCACACTCATACCCACACCCACACCCTTACTCACACCGGTTCCGAAAAATATTTTTGTTCTATATGAAGAAAAATCACAAAGTGTTATGCTCACTGATGAGTTCCTTGACTTTGTGCTGTTAACTTTGTCCTCTCTTTCTCACTCAGTCCCATGTGTTCTGTTTTACGGCTTCGGAATGCTTCCCCGTTATATTTCGCTGAGCCCTTGATCAAATAGTCACTGGATGATTAGTTTAGCACCAAAAATGGGAAAATTTCTTTTATAAAAAGAGTGAACAATATAAAACGTGGAAGCTTATATCATCTGGCTCAGTTATGCTGAATCGTTTAGAAACAAAAACAATTACCAAAATTACCAGAATCAATCGAAGTTCAATAGAACAGGTTGTTTTTTATATCACACTATTTATTTTAAGTAGCTCTATTTTGATACCCTTTCTTTATAATAAAATACAAATTTTATACAAGAAAATCTTGTTTCTTTTTATTTTTCTAGTCGGAAAAATTTTTTGAAAAAAAATATTTAACGTTTGAAGAAATTTTCCTTTTTTACGGCATATTCTGCAGCTCTGATCCGAGCGTTGAAGCAGTTTATTATAATATGGCAGATGTGTATTATAAAATTGGTTATAGTGATAAAGCGATGAATTATTTTGACAAAACATTTAAAGTACGATTAAAATCTCTTCCAGTCGATTATAAAAATCTTGCGATTATTTTTAATGGTATCAAAGCGATTTATTTTACGAAAGAAAATTATGAAGAAGCATTTCGAAGTTGTGGAACAAAAAAGCAGTTCAAATACAACTTAAATCTTTGCCTAATAATCATTCAGATTAGAGCTGTTTAAACAAGTATGAATAAGAATTGACTTATTTTCAAACATCTCTGGCGATCATGTTGACAATTTTCCAAGACAATCATTCAGATCTCAAACAATTTTATGCAAATATTGGGAAAAGTTATTTCAAAGCTATAAATTATGAAGACGTCATTAAAAGCTATGAAAAGCTCTTAAAATTCAATTGAAAATTGCGTCGTCGAAAAATAATGAAATAGCTAAATTATGCATCAGTATAGGGCTACCTCTCAAAAAAAACAAAGTCAATATGAAGAGTCAATAAAAAAAAAAACCTCAAAATGTTATTAAAAATTGAATCAAAGTTATAAAATAAACTCGAAATGGCAACGATCTTTTCTTATATAGGAGAGAATTATGACAAACAAAGTAAGTACGAAAAATCAAAAAAAGAACTACGAAAAAACCATTGAAACTCAATCAAATATATTATCATTGAACAACGTCAGTCTAGAAATTGAATATTGCAATATGAGATTAACATATGAAAGTGAAAAAAATTATCAAAAAACATTAGATAGTTTTAAAATAGCGTTCTAAATGTAAATGAAATGTTCAGAATCTGTTCATCCAAATCTAATCAATATTTATCATAGCATTTAGTAGTATGTATTGTGAGCTTAATGTATATAATGATGCACTAAATATTTTTACTAAAATTCTTGAAATTCAAACAAAATTTTTACCAATGATCTCTGCCGAGTATGCAAAACGTTCATTAATATTGCTATTGTATATTCCAAACAAGGCTATTTCACAAACACTTTAATTAACTGTGATAAAGCATTAGAAATTCAATGAAAATGTCCTAGTTTAGAATCTGAGAATCTTGCATTATCGTACAATAATATCGCAGGCATTCATTTAAGACAATATGAATATGAGTTAGTCTTATTTAATGCAAATAATGCTCTTCAATATTGTGCAAAAAATTCACAAGTAACTTACACCTATCTACGACATATAGAGTGTCCGAAAAGTCACTAAAGTTAGAAAAATTTGAATATCTTCATTATGGCTCTAGCAAACCAGCTGATCTTTTACCGAAGATAGAGGTATGTTGACATTCCAAATCTATACGGACAAGGTTAGAGAGAAGCTTTGTTAAGAATATTGTTTTTTTTTTCCTATCTGTGAAAAAGTAAAATTTTCTTATTAAGGCCAATAGTGATACTTAACAAAGGTTCTCCATAACTTTGTTCGTATGCATTTGGAGTGTGAGCATATCTCTATCTTTGGTAAAAAAAATGAGTCCCTTTGGTCGAGCCGTAATGAAGATATTCAAATTTTTCTAACTTTAATGACTTTTCGGACACCCTATATAAGCCGAGTTATTTTTGACACAAAATAAATCACACGAAGCCTATTGATTGTTACTCAAAAAAGATTGAAATAATGAAAGCAACTCAACATCGAAATCATTTCGAATACGCCAAGAGTTATAATAATTTACCGATGATTTATTTTCGATTATTCGAATATGATTTAGCTTTAGCTAATTTTCAACAAACATTAGATGTCGAAGAAGTATCACATCTGTCTAATCATCCTGATTTTTCTATAACATACAATAGCTTAAGCATTAAAACAATATCACAAAGAACTTGAAATTTATTTAGGATCATCGAACACAAATTATGCAGAGTTAGTAACGACCTATCAGAATCTAATTGAAATGTATTTTAATTTGAATAACTATGGTGATGCATTGAATATTCACATCCACACTCGCACCAAGTTTCGTTGATTCGAGTTCTGTTCGGATCGATTCAACTTTGGTTTCTGGTGCATCATATATTTTTACGAATTTCTTTGAAAATTCTGACAATGTTTAAGAATATGCATTAAATAATCTGCTATAATTATAAGCATTAGAAGCAATGTTTTTATTGAAGTTTATATTTGATATTCATGATATTGTTATAACGAAGATAAGTGTTTAATACAAACTATATCGTCACTGATGTTAAATATTTTCCAATTTTTTTTTGTTTTTGTCAAACTGATATACTCTTATCATGTTTTTGTGTAGTAGAAAATAAAAGAAATACATATGCCATATTTTCATCTGGATGATCATAGTTTACTTCCTGATATTTTTGCTCTATTGTATCTTTCTATCACCGCGCATTCTTTTTCTATCTTCTACTGTATGGCAAATAGACTTTTTCCGTTCTACTTATCATCTGAATTTCTGCTTTCTCTCTCGCATAATGTTTGTGTTGAACTTTTTCCATCTTGTTTATCATTATGAACTGTTCTCTTGTATCCATTCTTATATATTGAGTGTAGTTTTGGAATAAATGATATTCGATCATTCATTTATCTTTTTTAACTTTCAAAGTTAGTCACCTAAGAAATTTTCATTATTTCACAGTTGAATTCATCGACAGTAAAAATAAATCTGTAAAAATATTTCTAGAACGAAGTCGTACTTTTAATTTCTTTTGTTTTTTTGCTCTACGAACGGAAGAAAGCAAGAAGGATCACAATTAAGACGACTGTTAGTGATCGAAATTTCTCCAATGATAGAAAAGAAATACTTCCGACCTCTTTTTTTTTTCCTCGCTAGAATCAATGTGAATCGAACAATCTCTTATATTTTGCGTATAAATGAATCATTTGAATGTTTCTCTGTGTGATTAAATTATTTCGTTGTTATAATTGATGATAGCGAGTGAATGAGTGGGTGACTTTATTCTTATAGAAAGATCTGATTAAAAATATAACATTATAATGTCAATTAAAACTTTTCATTGGTTTTTACTCATTTTATTTTTCATTCTTAATGGTTGTATTCAAGGTAAGACTATTTTTATTATTTTAATATTCTTTGAATTTATTTTAATTTCATCTCGAAGGAGAAAACTCAATCGATATAAACACCATATCAACAACTGTATCAGTAAATTCAGATATATTATGTCCTGGAGGTCATATTAATCCTCCTAATTGTACACAATGTTCATCAAAATATGAAAGTAAAGATGAAAAATGTGTTCAGATAAAAAGTAAGTTTAATTAGAAAATAAAGATTCGAATTATTTGTTATATTGTTTAGATGAATTACAACCATCACGTAATACACGCCGTCGTACATGGTTAATTATTCTTATTTGTCTATTATCGGTATTTGGAATTCTTGCTATGCCTATTGTTTATATTCGTTTAAAAAAACAACATAATCATCGTTTAACATCAAATCAAGAAAATAATCCAAATTTATCAACTAATAATACAAATAGTAGTAATCGTTTTAATAATATATTACGATTAATTGGTTTAAATAATCCTAATAAACGTGGACGATTTAATTTCTTTTCAATTTCAAATAATAATCAAACATCTGGACAATATCGACAACCAGATACATCACGTCGAGATTTAAATGAAAATCTTGATGAAGCTTTATTATTCGATGATCCATATGCTGATAATGGACTTCAAAATTCATCAGCTAGTCCATATAAAACATTGACACTAGCTATTACATAAATAATTCATTTTTTTTTGGCTTCGATACAATGACATATTTCTCATTTTTAATGTTGTACTAAGACAAAAAATTTTTGTGAAATATTTGACGTAATCTCACATGCTTTCTCATTTTTTATTCTATTTCATGGCTAATTCATATAAACTGAACACTGCTTTGTTTTGTTGCTTTATCTGTTCTCTTTCGGTTATTCTTCGTGTTTTTTATGTGTATTAAATACATATCTCATTTGAAATTGAAAATAAAAATTTTAATTGCTAATTATTTCAAGTGTGTTTGAAAGAAAGGCTAAGATTCGATTGTACTTAAAATAAAAACATTTTAGAGATTTATATTTAAATGATGTTTGATAAGTTATATAATGTTTTTGCCATCAACAGACATCATATGAATTGTACATAGGTTTGAATATGAAATTCAAAACAATCACTATTCTTCAGAGTTAATTCATAAACTCAGTAATTGATTTAATCGGTTAAGTACGGATGACACGAATTTATGTCCTCTGAATAGCTTTCATATATATGATCTATTGAGTATTCAACAAAATGAAATGTATAGATATTTGATTAGTTATATTTACTAATGATTATTGCTGATCTCAAAGAATATCTCGAGTAGAAAGAAGATCAAGGGGATGAGTTGTCGATCTTGAAAAAATATCGTTAATCTTCAGCGTTTTATTGTTTTTTTATTCATCAATGCTCAAAAAAATTCGATCAACTTTAACAAAAATCTGTGAATGAGAAACGTCTAGATGGAATGATTGCATTTCATTAATATTTTCAAATAGATGCTTTGACCTAGGAAGTCATGAGTAGAATATCTCCAACTCATACAAATCTTTTTTTTATTCTATCTTTCGGTTGTGCTACATTGACCTCATTTTCTCTATCTTCAGT
Source organism: Rotaria sp. Silwood1 (assembly GCA_905250075.1). NCBI lineage: Eukaryota > Metazoa > Rotifera > Eurotatoria > Philodinida > Philodinidae > Rotaria > Rotaria sp. Silwood1. The sequence goes on along the minus strand of CAJNOP010000006.1, from coordinate 3,754,363 downwards.
TTTCTTTGATATGTTTTTTTTTTGAGAAATCTTCGAGCAAGACCTCACTCTTTCTTCTGTTGATATATGTTAATATAAAACTGTTTTATTCTTATTGTTCAAATGAAAGCCTGATTTGATTTGATCTATTCTATATTATTTGCATATTTTTCTTTTCATCAATCATGATTGCATTTAACTGAAAATCTAAGTAAAAAAAGTCATCGAACACACAATGAATTTATAAACTACCAGTGAGTTCGAAGTCAACTCATATGCAGCTTTTATTTTAATTTTAAATTGATACCGGTCACACATGCTCTATTTCAGTTCTTTTCATAATTGATGAAATTCTCTTCAAGAAACCTAATCAACATTGAATAAAGAGATTGATTTATAATAGAAATAACCATCTACTATGAAATATTGTTCATTGTATAGAATAACATCGAGTTAGAAAAATTGTCTTAATTTGAAGAAAAGAAAATTATTATTAACTCGAAAATGATATTCTGTATTGTAGAAATAAACTACTTACAATACATTTGAGTATTAATTGACTTTCTTTTATTTGAACAAACTTATTTGATTTAATAGATTCTAACTATTTTCTACTGTAATGATCTTTCATTATGTTTTCACTAATTGTACGTCGAACATGAATTATCATTTAAAGTATTTGTTTTTTTCGAAAAATATAAATTTCTTTTTTTTAGAATTTAAATCAAATAAATAAAAAATTTCAGTACTATTCATCATCGAATATGAGATTTTAATATATTATCAAAACAAAACAAAAAATACCAATATGTTAAAAAAAAAAAGAAAACAGCTGCAATATATTCAGTTTAGAGGATAAACACATCTTTGAGACGGTTTTGTATTTCACCAAAGTTTGAAATAAAATAAAAATGATCAATATATGTATATCATATATTCGATTTAGTAAGATGGTGTTGAATCAGCACTACGACTATTACTATCTGAACTTGATCTAGTATCTTGTTGACGGCAATATTCATCTATTTGTTGCAAAAGTTCATATTCAGTATGTTGTTTAGTATTATTTAATAGTTGTTGATAACAATTAAAATTTGTTTGATATGGTATAAATGATATATGTGAAGATTGTAAATTATTTTCTAATGTTTGATAAATTGAATTGATCATATTATTATTATTATTATCATTATTAGATGTTGATTGATTTATATTATCAATTTTTAATGAAGTTTGTGAATGTAAACTACGTTTTAATGCCATACGATGACGATTTTTAATGTGTTCTTGTTGTCTATATTCAGAATTTTTACGACGCATTTCAGCCATATGTGTACGATTTTGACGACGTTCATGTTCACGATATAATGGATTTTCTAAACGTTTTTTACGCATAGCACGTGCATTATTTTCACGTTCAATACGACGATATTCAGAATCAATTGAACCACGTAATTGAGACATATAAATAGCACGTTTTTCTTTTGATGTTAATTGTGTTTCTTGAATTTTTTCTTTAGGATTTGTATTCATTTACTGTTTTGAAGTTGTTATTATATCTATCAGAATATCATAGATAGGTTTTTTTTTTTATAAAGAATAGAAACAAAAATTATTACTACGATTATAAAATGACGAATGAAGTTTAATAAATCAATATAAAATAATTGTCATTGTTCTTTTTTTGGAAGACGAATTTTGATTATGTAATGTGTTAAAATATGTATAAAGCATTATCGTATGGACAATTAAAAACAAAAAAAATATTGAATAAAAAGTGTAACGTAGATATGTGAATAAAAAACGGAGCTAAGATACAATTGCACGTACTGTACTCTTTCAAGTGACTAATTTATTTGATTGATGATTGGATTTGATATAACAAAATAAAATGATTATAATTTTTTTTTCAAGTTTTCTTTGATAAATAAATCAAAAATATAAATATTACTTTAACAAAAAAATAATATTGAGAAAATGTTAAATAGCGTCATCTATTGATTATTTTCTAATAGAATATGACAATATATAAGGTTTTCAGTCAAAATTCATTTATGACATGAATTATTTGAAGTTTTGTTTTGTTTTTTTTACTTTAATATTCTTTTCAAAGTTCAACCAACAGATTCTCTCCAAGCCCATTGTTTTTGTCAATCATGCCAAGAAGCTCTGTTGCATACCAATCAAACAAGTTTATCGTTAAATGTTTTTCTATTTTGTTTTATTTTGCCTATTGATTGAAGCAAAAAGAAAAACGAGAAAAAGGAGGCATGTTTTTCTCGTAATTATTTCTTCTTGTTCTTGTCAATAAAACAGGATAACTAAGTTACTTAGATGGTATATACATCATTGTTTGTAGAAAACAACGACATACTATTTTAACTATAATATCATATAGAAATATATATATGTCGATATGACTTTTGCCTTACATTATGGTCGATAATGTTTCCCTCCTGTTCGAATCTAGTTTGTACTCTAAGGCAAAAAAAACGGAAACAATTATTTTTTCTTGTTACATAGAATAGTACAATCTATTTTCTGTTGTCGAAATCTAACAGACTTGATATAACGAGAAGAAAATAACTATAACAGCTATTGACTATTGAGAGGTAAGTACTATTGATTTTATTGCTAAATAATAAAAAAAAAAAGTAATAATCAAATACTCAAAAATAATGAAAAAGACTATGTTAGTTTTTTTTAGCCTTTTCTAAATTTTTATTTTGTGTTAGGATGATCAAATGATAGATTTTAGTTTTCTTGTAAGACGAAAAAAGTATATGTTATTATTGTAGAGATCAAAAGAAATTTGTTTTTCCCTGCGTTCTGTTTTTTTTTGTCTCCGTAAAGATCATTGCTAATACAATTACCGCTATTAATAATGTCTTGTAACAGGATGGAAGAATATGATTATCAGTCTTCGAGTGAGTATAATACATGCCTTTTGTTTCTTGTTATTGATTTTCATTTGAATTCCAAGCATGAATTCCTTTTCTGCTTTATTTATTTTAATGATATATTTTATGATGAAGTTGATTATGTTTTTATTTTTATCAATATTTTTAGATGGTAACCAATTAATTCATGAAGACCAATCTTATTTAAAATCAAAAACAAATTGTGATTTCAGTCATCTATCATACAATTTTATATCGAAATTAGTATTAGAACCTCGTCCGTCATTGTGTGCAAGAATGCCTAATATAAAAGTATTTGGTGGTTCATCTCATCCTGAATTAACAAAATTAATTTGTACTCGTCTTGGTTTAGAACCAGGAAGAGTTATAGCAAAAAGATTTAGTAATCGAGAAACAAGGTAAAACATATATTAAAAAACAAAACAATCTTTTTATTATTTTTTTTTTAACAAATTCAAAATTTATTAATTAAAGTGTTGAAATCAATGAATCTGTTCGTGGTGAAGATGTCTTCATTGTTCAAAGTGGCTGTGGAGAAATTAATGATAATTTAATGGAATTATTAATTATGATCAATGCATGTAAAATAGCATCAGCTTCTCGCGTTACTGCTGTCATTCCATGTTTTCCTTATGCAAGACAAGATCGAAAAGATAAAGTGAGAAAATTTATTTTGTCTCCTTTTTTTTTTGTTATATATATAAAACTAGAGAAGAAAAAGCAATTAATCGAGAAAAAAATGTTTTTTACTTTGATTACAATTAATAGAGTCGTGCACCAATTTCAGCTAAACTTGTAGCAAATATGTTGAGTGTTGCCGGTGCTGATCATATAATTACAATGGATTTACATGCATCTCAAATCCAAGTATTCAATTTTTTTCTATTAATATTATTTAAAAAAAAAATTTATTGTTTTCATAGGGTTTTTTCGATATTCCTGTTGATAATCTATTTGCTGAACCAGCGGTCATTCGTTGGATATCATTACATATTCCCGATTTCAAAAATGCAGTCATTGTCAGTCCTGATGCTGGAGGTGAGAAGATAAATCTGTGATTGAAAAAACTAAAATAAATTATTCTATGTTCTAATTTAAGGTGCTAAACGGTACATTTGAGATGAAATTTTTTTTCTTTCTCTCTCTTTGACAAATATTATTATTCCCACAGTGTAACATCCATTGCTGATCGATTGAATATTGATTTTGCACTTATTCATAAAGAACGAAAAAGAGCTAATGAAATTGATTCTATGGTTCTTGTTGGTGATGTTACGAAACGTATTGCTATTCTAGTTGATGATATGGCTGGTATGTTATATTAAAAATTTATGAAGTTATTTTTCTTTCTTTTTTAGATACATGTGGAACATTTGAATGTGCATCACAAAAGTAAAATCTAAGAGTTTTTATTTTTGATATTGATATATTCTTTTTTTTTCTATGATGATTTAATATAGATTATTAAGTGCAGGTGCAAGTAAAGTTTATGCTATATGTACTCATGGAATCTTTAGTGGACCAGCTATATCAAGAATAAATAATTCACCATTTGAAGCTGTTGTTGTTACAAATACGATTCCACAAGAAGAAAACATGAAAAATTCAAATAAAATTCAGGTAGAAAAAATAAATATTTCAATTAGGAATTCTTTTGAATATACATAAATTGTAATTTGAAAAGTATATATATTTTTTTTTTTCATTTCAATATTACACACGTTTATTCTTTTCTGTATATGACCTTTTCATAGGGTTGAAAGAATATTACGTCTAAAACTTTCTTTTTTTTTTTTTATTAGTCATTATTATTACGCAGTTAGAGAAAAAAATAGAAATGATATATATACTTATTTTGTCGTCACTCCTTTATTATTTATTGTATGTACAGAAATATATTTTGATAAAAGAAACTTCGCAATTATTTTTATAATAAGATTTTTGCTTTTATCAAAATTGAATATTCTGATGATATGAAATAATTTCATAATTAATAATAATAGATCTCATTACTATCATAATTGATGTATATAAAGTCCAGAAAACTGAATAAAATTTTGATTTATTTGACAATATTAAACCACTTATATTAGCATTATTGATACATAATAGAAAAAACTCTATTTAAATAGGATCTGCCTATGAAGAACAGATGTTTGCATAAGTGCATATCGATGTTAAAGGAAATGTCGTACATCTTTATTTTCATTGCCAAAGGTCCAATCAGTCCAACATTTTGCAGAACAGATCGACCTATGACAGGCCTACACTATTCTCAGTCAGTCTATATCCAGTATGCTATCTCGTCATCCTGGTCTGTTTGCCTGTCACAGGCCCATGTAGATCAGTAGACTTGATGATCTGGTTAGAGCTCTGTTATATATAGCGAGAAAGTTTAAGTTATGACTAATTGATATTATTTTGTGAGTGTATACATAAAACAATAACATCTTTCTACAATGAGGAATATCGTATCTGCTTGTGAGGTAATTTTAATTTTTTATAATATATATTCGAATTGAACATATTCATTGACTTGAATACAAAAAAAAAAAAGAAATTTTGTTTTATATATTAAGGTAATTGATGTATCAATGATGTTTTCGGAAGCGATTCGTCGGACACATAATGGTGAATCAGTTTCTTATCTATTTACTCAAATGCCATTGTAAAACCTACTCATATGTCAATGACAGCACACCAGTAAAGCAAAAAATCAACATAAAAAGAAGTTTAATCAATAAAGACAATGGATTGTGATAAAAACATTTGTTTTCTTTGTTTATTTTTGCTTATGTATGTTATCGAAGCACCCACACGCATGTTAGTAATTCAATAAAGTTACATTTTTCTTTTTGTTTTTTTTTGATGTCCTTTTGCCATTTCGTATGGTTGTTTTTTTTTCTTTTCTGCATATTATTCAAACCATTGTCAACTTTTCTCTAAACAAATAAAACAAGAAAACAAGAGGGGGTTATTCAACGAATGCTTAGACCTCTTCGTTCTATTCGAAGAAAACCGAAACCAAAAAAATCAATGAAAAAACAAATTTTATTAGATTTTTTAATGTATAGATAAAACAGAATGCTGACACTATCGACGTTCCATCAAATATTTCGGCAGGACTCCAAACTATTTCTTCTATCAGATGGGAATTCTGTTCACATTGTAGATTCTTTATTATTTTTAAAGAAAAACCTGATATGAATAAATGCGTATTAAAATATTTGGGATCATGCTGACAAATGTAATAAAATGATGTCTGTAATAATTAGAAAGTCTTATTTAGTCATGAATCGATAAATCAAAAATAAAAGAAACCCATGAATCAGGTCGTGTGGGTTGTTTATCATGTAGATAAATAACACAATCATTGACAAAATATTTATTCAAAAAAAAAACAGCGGAAAACAATAAAAAATGAAATAATAGTAGTAGAATAAAAAAAATTTTCGATTCAACACAAACATGTATCGTAACCTATGAAACAAGGTTAATATTTAATTTATCTTTCGGTGATCGATGACGACGCATCTATGATTTATGAACTTTATCATCATGTGATGCTGATGCAATCACTTGCAACGTATATTTTTACTATACATTTGCATAAAAGTAAATGTAAAAGAGTAGAAGCTGCCCACAATATCATTTTGTTATGGCACATGTTAGATTCACGTGTTAAGGAACAAAAAATGCGTAGTATAACGACACTATTATACATATACATATATATTTTGTCAGTAACTAAAGGATTCATATATATATCCTAAAAGTATATGATGACCATAATGATGACATGATGATTGATTGAAAAACTAATCATTCATTGATTTAATCTAAACTAATAAAAACATGGCTGAAGTCACTATCTTTTGGTTAAGCCGACAGTCAATAGATCGTAATGTGTCTGTGATGAGTTTCAGGATATGCTTCGACAGAGTTAAATGCGGATTAAAACCAGTTCATAATATCGTGGTAGGTTTTTATTTGTCAAGGATACAATTGCAATGACACATTGAAGGTCATTATATACATATATATATATTTATATATATGTGTGTGTATAAAGGTATTTGCCATTCCTTGTATAACATTATACACTCGTTTATCTATACATTTTTCGTCGATTCATTTAAACAAATTATACTCAAATGTTTGAAAAAGACGTTTCTTATTTATATTTAAATGACTTTTTAACTGTATCATCTGCAAATAAGAAAGAATTAGGTACAAATTTATCCCATCGTTTTGAATATCAACCAATGCGAACTCGTATTTGTCGAAGACCAAGTGAAACATTAGAAACTGGTCATCGAACTAAACATATACTATTATTTCGTGAAGAAGCTATCAAATGTAATAAACAATGGAAACGAAAACAACTATTCATGCAACAATCAAAAGAAAAAAATCAATTATTTGAAGAAAATCTTCGTAAAAAAATTCAAGAATTTATAAATGAACAATCACATTTAAAAAATCATCTTACAAAACTTCAATCATCTAAGACAAATTTCAAAACTGTAATCAATAACAATGTTGATACAGATTCTATTACTAATTTATTTTTAACGGATAAAGAAAAAAAACCATCATTATTTAATCAATATTCAGATGATTTTGATACTTTTAATTTGTCAATAACAAAAGCATTAAACTTTAATCATAATATCGATGATAATTCTATCAATTAAGGATAAAGTTTGTTCGAAGTTTGGTTTTATTTTGTTGTTCTACTATAATGTTGAAAATAAATTTAAAGTGATGTTGTTTAATGTACAGAATGAGAAATCTTTTTTTTTTCTACGAAAGAATGGCTCCAAATGCAAAGAATAGCATTATTAAATTTTATACCAAATGAAAGTTCATTGACAACGAATTTTAGAATAATAACCAACAACTCATAAAATGATCATGTGTTAGAGAATTACCGAAAGTTTGAAAATTTCAGGCATATACTTGAAGACTATGAGTAGTCAATCACAAAAAAACAAAAAATAGATCACAAGAAATGTTACGTATATCTGATATTGTAGATCTCTCTTTGTGAATCATTTCAATAGGACAGTGTTTTTTAAATATAATAAATAAATGACGGTGGTAAGTTAGAAATATCAAAACATCTGAGACAGTTCAATCTACCAGACTTATGATGTTTTCAGTATTTTGGTTTTAATACAATGAATTGTTTATCTAATTGAAAAAAGATTTTTATCAAAATGATCGACATAGAAAGTCTTATAAAACCTGACAGACGAAACATTTTCTCAAACCTATTTGTTTTTCGTGGTTAACTATTCCTAGTCCTTAATTATCAGTCTGAAATTTGAGAACTTTCGATATTTCACTAGTTCAGGTCAAGGAGTACGAGCCGGTTGACATAGAGAAAAAACTGGAATTCAATGGAACTTGGAAGTAAAATTCAGAATTGGAAAGTGTCCAACTTTTTCTGGTTACTTCCGGCTGGTTTCAGTGAAATTCAATTATTTTCAAAGTCCGAACTTATCGACCTAGAAGGTCATGATCATGCTATGAATTATTTGTTATACTATTGAATATTGTTTTCAATTAACTTTCGTTTAACACACAATTCAATGTTGTTATCGTTTGTATTTTGTACTATGCATCGCATAACAAATATTATTTCCGAGCCGGTATATTGATTTATTGTACAAAAATTAAAATTCAAAGTTAGTATTATTAATTTCAATTCTTCATGATATCATATTTTGGCTTTATATGATCTGATCAATGATTATTTTTGTATATATTTCATTTTATTTGAAAAACTCAGGAACATTTAGTTTCGACATTGTGTAGTCTACTTGAATAGCATGATAAGCATTTGCGATATCTTAATGACATCAGACAAAACGACAGTAAATAAAAACATGAATATCTAATTATTTTTTTTTTTCGTTTTTATTAAACAGATGTGTTAACTTGGATATGATTAATGTGAAAATATCCAAATTCTAAATTTAGTATTTTTATTGGTAATTCAACCTTTATATTTTATTATCTTGATTTTAACATAATTTTTTTCGTAAATATCAATTATTTCACATGTAGGTTTTTCTGTAACATTAATCACTGTGAGCAATAACTATCATTACACGATGTCACTGACGGGCCGACATAGTGGCGAAGTGTGGTGATTGTCACACCAAAAAAGTTTGATATAATCCAGCCCAAAAGTGTTATTGCCACATCAAATATTTTGGTTCTGGCCTGCCACTGCACGATGTACCTCGTTTCGTTATATTTTCAAGGTTATATACTTTAATGTAGTTTAAGATGCATATAAAGCGAATGTGTTAACACTATATAAGAAACAGATACTTCGTCAAATGTAGTTGATTTAATATGAAATATAAATTTATGTTTTTGTTTTGCTATCGACTCCCAATTGAGTAATTATGTTTTCTGTAAAATAAAAAAATCAGAAATGAGAGTAAGAATAAACTAACGACTTAGAATTTTTATTATTGAAAAGAATAGATTTTTTACAAAAAAATGCATGAATAAAATTGAAAGCTATCAAAATAATATCAAACATGATAAAAAGCTTTTATGGTTATTGTGAAACTCATTATGTTCATGAATTGTTTTTTTTTGTAGTTTTGTATATAACACCAAGAACGTGTACATCTTATTTCAAAAGTTTTTAAATGTCGATTGATCATGCTACACATAATATTTCACTAATTTTGTTCATTTTGAAGAATTTTGTTCTGGATTTCAAGATAATAAATAATAACAGAATTCGAGTTTAAAGACATTCACATACAGTCGCTCCTAAAATTATTCTACCAGGTTTATTTTCAATTTTGTTTCAGCACCGTAAATGCAATTCTTCACAAAATGAAATGTTTTTCAACTTTCTACGACGTTTTTTGGTTGAGATACGTTGGCCTTACGGAAGATGTAACAATGATGTATCTATAAGAAACTAGTAGAAGAAAACAACTTTTGTACCATTCGTAAGACTAATGTATCTCATTAAATAAAGTGTCATAGAGAACTAAAAGATGCTTCATTTTGTGTAAAATGATTTGTTCTATCATTTTAAGTAATCAAAACAAAATTCTATTGGTGAATTTCATGAGCTGAAAAACTTAGATTTTGGTGTTTCAGAGAATCTATCCTTAGGAAAACAACAATCGTTTTCATTTTTAAAAATCCTTATTGGATATAAGATTCTTATTGGCGTTGGCAACAGTGGAAAAGAATTGAAAATAAACCTTGTTTAGATAATTTTTGAAATCACTATAAGTTATTATATCAATAGTTTTGCTTGTATAAATATCTTTACATATAAATTTGTATGGTTAGCAAGATTGAATTTTTAGGTTGATTGTTTAAATTCTTTTGGTATAATACAAATCGGAATTTTCTTTATTTTATGTATATTTGCTTGATGGCGTTGTAAATAAATATTCATAACTTTTTTCTGTCTTTCAGTCATTTCTTCTTCATTACTTTCTTTTTCATGTTGTTTCATAGCCCATTCAAGTTCATCATATGTAGCTCCAATTTGAGCTTCATCTGTACGCATATCACCATAAAGACCATCAGTTGGTTGTGCATTAATTATAGATTGATCTATACCTAATTCACGAGCTAATGCACGAACTTCAGATTTAAGAAGATCACCAATCGGATTGATATCAACTCCACCATCCCCTAATTCATAAAATATTTCTATTCAATGAAAAATCATGTGAATAAAATTTTACCATATTTAGTAAAAAAACCAATACCATAATCTTCTACTTTATTTCCAGTACCAACTACAAGATATCCATTCAATTGAGCAAAATAATAAAGAGTAGCCTAAACAATGAAAATGAATAATGAAATTTTACCAGAAATATTTTCTTTTTTTTTTACCATTCGTATTCGTGATTGTAGATTAGCTAGTGCTAGTTCAGTTTTATCATTTGATTGTAATTTTGTACATGTTTCTTTAAATTGATTATAAGTTTTTGTTAAATCAATATTCATTGATTGTACATGATCATTACCATATTTGTTTTTTAACCATTCTACATGGATTGATTTACGTTTGTCTTTAGTTTTCGATAGATCAATTGGTAGTTCAAGAGCAAGTAAAGGTAATCCAGTGCGAGTACATAAAGTAGATACAACAGATGAATCAATACCATTTGAAATTCCAACTGTGAAACCTTTAAAACTTGCATTTTGTACTGCATAATCTTTTAACCATTTAACAATATGATCGATAATTCTGCCTGTTTGCATACTTATATTTGCTTAATATGTATCCTTGAATCTGCAAAAACAGATCAATAAATAGGACGCTTTTTTTATTCGTCAAACAAGAAGGCAAGAACGATAAAGTTTTTACATAGAAATCACAAGAACAAGAAATAAATGAAAAAAATAATACGTTTATATTTTCTCTTTATAATCAATCAGAATGAAAATTTTAATATTTATATACCAACACAAATGACTTGTATAAATTTCTAACATCCTTTTATTGTATACTTAGTGTGTTTAGTTATTCATTTTAAACATTCAATAAGATTGTTTGATGCAATTGATAGAGATAGATTTCTTTGCTGTTATTAACATACTTACTTTAACGTAAGAAAATAAATCGAGTCATTATTATTACAGATAGCGACAACATTCAATAATAATAAAAAAACTGAATGGTTGCTCTTTTAGACTCCTGAATAACTACTCATCATACACTCACGTGTAGAGGACACTACTTATAGAAGAGAGGCGTGCACAGGGTGCCCGAGCACCCCCTTGATCAAAAAAACGCCTGGAGGAGAGTACAGGTAAAATATCTTTTTTGAGAAATAAAAATTTGTTTTGCTGCTGGTGTTCACATCCCATAATGAGTCGGCACCCTCTTGAAAAATTTCTGGCTACGTCACTGTTATACAATAGAAAACAATGATTATGATTGACAAAAGCACAGGTCGTAACAAAAGTAACTATCATGAGGAGCAAAAGAGGAAGGACAAAACGAAAAAAGAAAAAGGAGAAAGGTCTGAAATAAGTGATTGAATGAGTGATATTATTGTGGTGACGCTTGCCATTCGATTAATATCTATGACGCTTTTATGACTGAACAACAAGTGTCATCATACTTCATTTAATCTAGAATATGTGATGTCAATGATAACAGGAAGATATATTTATATAACTTATGAACATATGAACGTTCAAGATCAGAAAGAAGAAAGAATACCCCAGTCTTTCGACTATCTTACAGTATAGGGTGCTATCAAGCGACAAGTTTGATAGTCTGATATCTTTTCTATAGCTTTGACTAGTTGTAGTTCTGAACAGAGGACCAACCTGACGCAGAATTCTTACGCTTTATTGCTTAAACCAGCGATGGAACCGATACCGGTCTGGATTTTGAATGGACCGATCTACCGGTATTTACCGGTTTAAGCCGATCTGACAGATCTGAGCCGGTGGACACTGGCCTATATCAGTCTATATTTTTCACTTTCCTGCTCTATGATGGTATTCAGATGAAAAGCAACTGATACCAAGGCTAGCCCCACTGATCACACAGGATTTTATTTAACAAACAGTTTCTAGAATGCCCATCAATGAGACTATTGTTATCAACGGTGAAACGTTATGCCAGTATGCGTGAAAGTATGAAGGTAGCCCACAAGAGAGTTCACTCTAAAACAAGGTTTCATTTTAAGCCTCAGCCTGTTGTCTATAGACCGATATTTTGTCGGTAGCAGAGGCGACGGAGCTATGGGGACTGATTTAACGGCTTTGTCGACGTAATATTTGAAGAGCAAGCAAAATTTACTAGTTATTCGAATATTATATAGTCATGTTGAGCCTACCCAAACTTCATAGGCTCCACCGCCTCTAGTCGGTAGACCAGATTTTTTCTGATAAACTGACGTATCATCAGCATCCTGTTTACTACCGGTATACCGATCGGTCCGATCCGATCTGAAATATTCGAATCGGTACCGTTACCGATCCAAAAAAAGTAGACCGATTCCATCTATGGCTTAAACTCTCCATACACACAATTTCATCACAAAAAAAGGTGTATGTCATAACGTGATCAGCATACTATAGAACAAATAATCCAAGACACACAACCATTAGTTACTTGCCAAGAGAAATTCCATAGCTGGTGACATGGACGCTTTAATACAGTACCCTGTGAATACGTGTCGAACAACGTTGCTCCTCAACAAAGGTGTATATAGTCAAGATTAATAGTGTACTTGTGACAGAAGTCACTTAGTAAAACTTATCAACATTCTCAACACCGCCATGACAGAGTTGCCAGATTGTTCGATACATATCCATAAGGTACCGTATGCAAACGTCAGTAACATCAGTCATAGAATGACCCTGAAAAACTCACTAACGACTATTTGTCTCGGATTACTTGTCAGATAGTTTGCTGACTACGACATAACATACATCTACTTTTGTGGTTAGTTAGTGTGTATTGGAAGCTCAAGCAGTTGAACACAAGAGCTCTGCATCAAGCCGACTTTTGTTTCAGAGCTACAGCTAGTCATAGTTGTAGGAAAGCTATCGGACCATTGAATCTACAGATAGACACAGATATTTTTTTTTCCTTCTTCTACCGTTACAAAAACAAAATAGTTTACAGACAATCGTAAATAAAAATGAATTACTTGCCATGTTATTTTATTTCGATTTTTCATAAGCTGACTAAAGATATCTTTCACAAATTCATGAGAAGATTTTGAGATACAGAGATCTTCATTGAATATTCGTACATATTGAAAGAAAGTTAGACATAAAGACTTTATTATCACAAAACACTTGAACTATTATAATCATTAGCGCATAGTGACTCTTGTTATAGAACATGAAAAAGAATTAGCGTTCAGATATATAAGATTTTACACTATTGACAGCACTATTTGTCGGTATTTCAGCAATCTATACTATTACTCTTGAAATTAATTCTTCTCTTCATATTTATTTCGACGAATTCCGTTTATTGTCCACATAACTTGCTGAAGCATTCTCGTTTGTTTTTATCATCATATTAGTATCATGAGATCATTGATTTTCTATATTTCAGAGAAAGAAGACACTTTACTTTTAGTTATCATAGCAATACAGACTACATATTCATGTCATGAAATTTCACACAAGATTAAATAAACACTAGTATAACCTAATTTTATTATCTCGTTATCTGATTTACATATTTCATTTTCAATGTTTTATTCTATTTTAATATCATAACTGAAAAAAAAAACATTGGTTTTGATTGAAATTAAATATAAGATTATTTTATTTGTAAAATATAAGATCATATATATTAAATTGATTTAGATAATTTATTTTCTATACTAAAACTATTAAAAAGAAAAAAATCAAAGGAAAACTCAATTTCCTTTCCATTGCGGTTTTCGTTTCTCATTGAATGCTCGAATACCTTCATGACGATCTTCTGTATCAATTAATTGTTCATAATATTTCAACTCAATTGCTTTAGCTTCATCAGTCTGTTTACCCCATCCTTCATCAATGGCTTGTTTTATTGCTCGTGTAGCTAATGGAGCATTGGCAGCAATGGTTGTTGCTAGTTCAATTCCTTTATTTAATGTTTCATTTTCATTAGTTAGTTTTTGAACAATACCCATATCATAAGCTTCTTGAGCAGTTAATCGTCGACCAGTGATAGCAATTTGTTTAGCTCGAGCGGGACCAATAAGACGAGCAAGTAATTGAGTTCCACCACCACCAGGCATAATACCACGGGTTACTTCAGGTAATCCAAATACTGCTGAACGAGATGCAATAATCATATCACAATTAAGAGCTAATTCAAAACCACCAGCTAG
>CAJNOP010000006.1:3703617-3739499 GCA_905250075.1 Rotaria sp. Silwood1 | reverse complement strand
GCAATAATCATATCACAATTAAGAGCTAATTCAAAACCACCAGCTAGATAAATGAAGAATAAATTGATGTTTTGAAAAATTTACTAATCCAATGTCTACCTAAAGCGAATCCTTCTACACAAGCAATTGTTGGTTGTTTTAATTGTGCCAAAGCATTGAACATACGTTCAAATATATGATGTTGTTGCATCCATTGTTTTGAACTTTTTATTGATTGCCGTTCTTTAAGATCAGCACCTGAACAAAATGATCGACCTTCGCCAGAAATAATTACAGTTGCTCGAATATCATTCGATGTATGAATATGTTCACAATGAGCAATCAACTCATGTGCTAATTCAGTATTAAAAGCATTATGATATGATGGCCGATTAAGCAACAGATGCCATATATTATTAGATATTCCATTAAGACGAACCAATGAATTCTGTTTCATGATTCTATAGTGAAAATAAGATATTTTTTTCACAAACTTATTTGTTTTAATCATTCAATTTTTATATTCTTAAATATAATAGAAATGTGTTACAAATGAAAAGAAAAACACATTGAGTTTTAAAAAGAAATCATTCAATAATGGGCTAGTTTTCTTAATGACAATTATGAGTTCATTATTTTTTTTTTTTGTTTTGGTATTCATTTAATCATTGATCTCGAACATATGCAAGTTGATGAACACTTGAATCAAGTTTGGCCGGTTCTTTTTGATGTTTTTCATTAGCTTCAACAATTTTTTCTGCATCTTCTTTTTTGATTGTACCACGATTATGAAGTGTTGTATTAACAATTGAACAAACTTTTTCGTCAACTTTTGTTTCACCACTTGCTAATTTTTCCCAATATTTTCTTGTTTCATCAATAACACGTTGTGCATATGCTCGATCACCATATTGTTCATTAAGTGCAAATTTATTTGGAGGTTTTCCTGTTGGAACTTTATAATATTTAAACCAACGACGTGTTGCTTCAAGTAAACCTGGAAGATGTGTATCAACATCATTAATATCATTTATCTATAAAATGAAAACAAATTTTCTCTTCGAATAATCTAATAATATATTAAAATATTACTTGTGATGCAAGTTTATCACGAATGTCAATACCAATTAATTTCCAATCTGTTTCACCTTCATCAATTAAACCAAGTACACCAACTATTTTAACAGGTACAATTGAACCAGTTGGATGAAGATCAGTACCTATTTCACATACATCTAATGGATCATTGTCACCTGTTGTTTTTGTATCTTCATCAACATGATTTGGATCTTCCCATGTTTGAGGTAATGCACCATAATTCCATAAATAACCATGATAAGGAAATACATTATGAACAAAACGAGGTTTACCTATTAATTATAAAAAACAAAATACAAAAATATTTAAATAAAATAAAATAAACAAACCATTTTTAACATCTTGTGAAAGTGGATTCAATTTTAATTGTTTATTTATTTCCATTTTAGCATTTGTCCATCGTGGTACTTCAACAACCATATTATAAATTGTTGTTCGTTGATTTTGATTTGATGATGTATAATGTTCATTAACAAGTGGAATGTCATGAAATGGTGATACTATTAATTTTGTTTGTACATCACGAAAATAACAACGATAATTAAGTGTATGTAATTGACCACATTCAACAATTTCATAACGATTATTTTCATTTTGATTTGCTTGTGGTCCCTTACTTGCTGGTGCTTCACCTTGTGCACCTTTATTTAGATTGGATGTTTTTGGTGTCGTTGACATTTTAGAATATTTTTTTGAATTAACTACTAAATTGTTCGATGCAGAAAATGATGAAATGCTTTCTAGAATGAATGAGGATAAGGGTAAAAGTCGACGAAGTGTAAGCATTGATTTCTGAAAACATAATTTGAAAAACAAAAACAACAAACACAAGTAAGAAAAAGTAAAATATTATTAACATGATAATGTATATGAATAAAATTATACTTTGTATTGATAAGTATACAATACAGGATATTAGTTTCTTTGGAATTCGACATGAACCAAATTTTGATTGACTTGAAGACGTTTTTAGAAATTATTCAAGATAAATATAGACTTTCGACGATAATCAATAAGAAAAAGGACAATATGATATTAGACTTTGTTTTAAAATAAATTTTTTTCATATGAGAGAAAACAAAAACCTGAAATTATTTAGTTAAACTTGTTGAGAAGTTTTCTTTTTTCTTCTGTAAATGTTGATTGGTAGATTGTGAAAGAAGAATGAAAGTAAATACAAAAAAGACTTTTGTTTTTTTAAGTCCAGGGCAATTTATATCATGTGGATATGAAAATTTTTTAAAGCAATTATTTTGCATAAGCTTATTCTCAATCAAGAAAAAAGTGGAGCAGCACTTGAAATCTAAACTTCTACGAATTGTACATAATCATTGCACAAGACATAAGTATACAAAGAATAAGCAAATAGTTTTTAACCTCTTTCATAGTCCAAAGGTTGGCTAAAAATTAGTTTCACTAATATCATCAATATGACTAATTCATAATCTTTATAATTTCTATGATAATTTTTGTTGTTTAATTTTTTTTTTTGCTAAATGATCATTCTGATTTTATGAACGCCCTCTATGTTATTAATATATTTCTATAGTAATAACAATAATAATGGTTATTCCATCAATCTTCTATATTAAAAGATAAAAGGATTGAATTTGACAACTAATCTCAATAATGCCACCGAAAGGCAAAAAAGGAAAATCCGGAACGAAAAAATCCAAAGAAAAATTAGAAATTGTTCGACCGTCGGAAAAAGAAACTATTTTACAAACAGAGTAAGTTTATTTTAGAAGGATTCTTAAGTACATTTAAGTGAAAACTTCTGTTATTTTAATCGTACTTTATTTACATATGAAGAATATTATTTTAACAAAAAAATTAAAGAAGATTTTGGCCAATAGAATCCATTTCAAGAGTTCAAAAGCTTTTCAATTTTTTATGTTGTAAATAATTTTTTTTCATTCAGAATAAAATTCATTTTAGACTCGATAATAAAGTAAGAGAATTAGCCGAAATAAAATTACGTGCTCAAGTATCGTAAGTTAATTTCAACTTTTTATATAGTAATATTTTTGATATTATTTTAATTTTAATTAAAGTGAAGAAGAAAATCATTGGCTTAATGAAGAAGCAAAAAAAATTCGAATCAAAACAGTAAAATAAAAGTCATACATGATGATAGATGTTTTTTTTATTTTATTACAGGATGAATACATGCATTTTATGTCAAAAAAAACAAATCTTCGACAAACCAAAATTGTAACATTAACTGATTATCATCGAAAAGAAATTGAAGATATTAATCGAGATAAAGAAAAGATGTTAAAAGAATATAAACAAAAGAAAGAAGGTATTTTGTTGAGATCTTCTACGATTAACGGATATTTCTAAATGATTCTCACAGAATCTCTATTCTAGTCTTATTTAATAGACAATTTTGTTCTACAAACTTGTTATCTTTGTCTTTTGCTAATATTTATAAAATTTAATGGATTCAGATTCAGAATTGTGACCTAACGGGCCAAACTCTAAAAAGTACAATCAGTTATGACTTGATTTATTATAAGACTATTTTCAACATTGTTTGAGAGACGTATAGTGTATGTTAATAGCAGAATTCGAAACGGCTATTATACAATGATATTTCATTGAACTTCACAGCATGATTTGGGTCTCAATTCAAAAAATACTGGATCCAACAGGCTCTATTTGTAGTAGTATTTAACTTATTATAATGCATCGATGATTTTTTTTTACAGAGTATCATTGGAGAGATATTAACCTTTCTTTTGGCTATAGAAAATCATCTGAAAAATCGATATTATATTTTCATCGAATTAAAAATTTCCTATCGGTTAATATTCGAATAAAATTATTGATTAATGATTTAATCCTTGAAAAAAGAAAAGAAAAGAATTCAAATTAATCATATGTTATATTTAATTTTGTAGAATTACGATTACAATTAATTGAAAAAGAACAATTATTAATAGAAGTAAAAAAAGATTTAGAAGCTATGAAAGAATATCAAGTATACATTTTCAAAATTAAAAAAAAAAAAAATTTTTTTCTTGTAAATAAATTTCTATTGATAGTTAATTCAAGAACAACAAAATAATGAAATCAAGCGTTTACAACATGAAATAACACGAATGCGTGGTCAGCATGTTAATGAAATCTCTCATTTGAAACTAACTTATGAAAAAGAACTTCAACAACAACGTAACAATGAAAATGCTAAAGTTGAAGAAATTCGACGACAAGCTGATAAGGTTATTTTGATTAAAAAAAAAAATTAATGTTCTTTTTTTTTTTTTTCGTAAATTCAAATAAATATAATTATTAGGAAGCTGAACAATTTCTTTATGATCAAACAAAAAGTATTCAAAATGAAAATGTTGAATTAAGACAAGCATTACAAAATATGCTTAAACGAACACAAGTATTACATAATTTAAAACAACGTCTAGAAGAAGAACAATTACATTTAATAAATCGAATTAAGTTAACTACTGATCTTAGAAAAATACGTTTGGATAAAGTATCAACCAATATTCAAGAAGATTCGTCTTAAATAATGACACCTTAATAATATAAATTTATCAATTATATGCATAGAACTATTTTTTTTTATTATTACTAAATGAACGTAACCTGAGCAATCAAAGTTCCATGATTTTTGTTGTCTATTTTGAATATCCTAGTTCGTATTTCTACTTTTTTTTTTTCATTTATGAAAACTTATTATGCACATAGCACTCAACAAATATTCAGCACACGAGTCAACATATTGCAAAAGAATAACAAAAAATAAAGAATTCAAATTACATGAAAATTTTTGCAAGTTTTTAAACTGATTTTCTAAATGCTGCATAACACACAAAATCAAATCTTTAAAATATAGCAATATAGGTTTATAGACTAAGGATGTGCAAGGTAAGCCTTTTTCGTATCCTGTACTCTAACTAAGAAAAATTTTCTTGACCTGACTCTGCCCTGTAGAAGAAGTACCATCAGTGTATCATAAGAAATTTTTCTCACTGGTCTTTAAGACTACCTTAGTTGGAAGACTAAAAGTGATAAATAGCAAAATAGTATCGTGATAAACTCGTTTTTACTCACATGCAATTTTGATACAAGACGAAAAGAATCGCCTTAAAATTACATGAATGAAGATTTTCACAGTCAAATAAAATTCCAATTGATATAGATAACATTTCATCATAGAAAATATATATCAATCAGTGTTATCAAAAGTTTGTAACATGTATATGGTCATGTGTTTTGTTCTGTAGCTTAACAACCTTTGTTTTATAATGGTAGTTTAATGATATTCAAAAATCTTTTAGTAGAAGCTTTTCATAATTTTTGAAGGTATTTCTAAAGCTATTATTCAAGAAATTTTGGAAGTAGACATTAACTGAATTGGTGTGGGAAAAGGTACTCCTTTCAAAACCGTCCTATATATATATTCGATGCGCCAGGCAAAACAAAACCAATATTATTCTGACGTCTTGAAGTTTGGTGTTAAAATTATGAATGTCTCTTTTAATAATTTGTGAAAGATCAAAAATTCAATGTTGCTTTTAATAGTATGCCTATCATGGTCAGTGGAAGAAATAGAGCATCAAAAAATCTAATCACACACTTCAATATTGATGTTAGTTCGTATTTGATAAAACTTAAGTCAACGATGTATAAAAGTGTTGTTTAAGAGACTTAAAAATATGATAGTGTTGACAAACATTTATAATTTCAAAGATAGAACAGAGTACAAAGTCTTTCTCATGAAGCAAACAGATACGATGAGGGCTTTCATTTCTTAGGCCGTCATGTTACCAATAATTCATAATAATTGGTTCGTACACATCAGCAACTGATAAATTATTTGCGTATTAAATGTATTCTTATTTAAAACCATTTTCTATTTTTCTTTTCTCATGGAACTAAATACATTATTTTAGAAAATGTTTGGGATTATTGTTGAGAAACATGTAAATATATAAAAGATTATAATTTAAATAAACAAAATATTTCTGCTATTTCTTTTTTGTTTCTCGTAAGAAAGGAATCTTTATATAACAAAATAATTTTTTGCCATGTAGTTCAATATAGAATTGCAAATTCAATCATTTGTGAACGCTTGTATAATAATTAAACAGCACACAAGAATAAGTTGAACTCTAACAGCACAATGGAACCTCAATAATACAAAAGATTTTAACGCCATTACTATTTTATTATTAAAGTTTATCTGATCATACTGAAATCTAAAGCTACGCTCAATTTGTTGTCTTATTGACAATGCAGCATTTCATCTGAGACTAACAATAAATATAGAGATAATATCCATAACAAAGCTAATAACTAATTATATAAATACAATGATATAGCTTGTATATGGAAGCCGAACATTAACTACGTACTCTACTTGTTTACATCTTCGGCAGAATGCTATCTTGACCTGTGAAGAATGAAGTAAAGAAAAACAAAGGGCAAATAATGTGCATGTGATAAACATTGTTGACGAAAGAAAAAAGGGAGAAAGAGTTTTTCAACATACAATAAATTATAAAACTTTTTAAAATTTGAATAATCATTTATTGAATATGAAATGCTCATGTTTCATTTTAAATAAAATGGTTACAACTTTTTTTATTATGATTCTTCCATTTACCATACATATAATAACTTCTGAAAGAGATATTCAATACTTGATTTTTGAAGGCGGTGGTCCTGATGAAGGTCCTGGTCCTAATCAAACTATTAATATTGCTTCATTAAAGCGTACATTTGGTGAGATAAATCCGAATAGTCAACGCATGTATGCATATGGTAAGCAACAGGTACGTTTTCTTACTCGATCGAGTGCTTTCGTCCGTTCAGAAATTGAAACAGCATTTGATCTGGCCGAATATACAAATGTCCCTCTTTTTATTCATATTGACCCAATTTATGGTTGGGGTTCTGATGAAGAAAGGTCGACTGTTGATGCACCTGTAATTAAATATTGGAAAAATGAAACAATGCGAGAATGGATTGAATTTCCGTCGAATAGAAGTCAATTACCGACGCGCATTCCTCGAACATGGTTTAATTGGGGACCTTGGTGTTCGCCTTCATCTGCATTTCCAGCTATTGGTGCACCAAATTTCATCAACTTCTCGATTATGCAATTTAACGAAAGTATTGGTAAACCTCTTGCACAATGGATTACAAGATTAAATAAACAAAATAAATCGTATTTATTTGCTGGTATTAATATCGGTTGGGAAACAAGCATTCTTAATTATCGACACATCGATTCAGCTCATTTACCAATAGCTGAATGGCCTTTAAATGCAAGAAACATTACGATGCTTGAATGGGAAGCAGGCGCTCAACTTGGTTATGCTTCACTTTATTGGCAAGGATGGACTGAAGATAAATTAGTTGTTCAAGCTCAAATTCGAAATATGACTCGTGATAACTTGTTCAATTTACTTTGCTACGAAGCTATTCACAATTATTTGCAAAATTTAGCTAAAGCTTGTGTTGATAATAATATTTCACGAAAACATATTTTCACTCACATTGTACCAATGGCTTCAATTAATTCTTCACTTATAGAGACAACTGTTCCACCTATTTGGACTGCTGTCAATTCTTATTCAATTCCTGGATTTACAATGGATAATCGAGGTGCAGCTATCTATAATCTAACAGAACTTAAACATCAGATTGCTGTTATTGATCCTTCTCAATCTTACTTTGCCGTTAGTGAATCTTATCTTTTTAATTATAGCGATGAAGAAAGTATGCGATATAATTTAGCCGAAGCATTTGATAATGGTTGTTTGATCAAGGCTATATATGGTGCATTACCTTTTGCTAGTGAAGATCCTCAACCAGAAGGAGCTATCAAAGCTATACAACAATGGTTTAATACAACTATTTAGTAGTATTTATCTGACATGAGACTTTTTTTTGATTAGTTACAAATGAAAAATTTTTGTACTATATGTCTATACAGATTGATACTTTAAAAATTGTCGAAAAACGTATTCTACCGTAAATCTCTTTTGAAGCAAAATGTCTGAAATTTGAATGTACAGGATAGCTCAAAAGTCACTTTACGAAAGAAAAAATTTGATATCATCACTATAATTCAACTAAATGAGTTAATTTTTGTTTTGCTGATGACGAAATATATATAATTCATTTTCATAAGATAAGCTTTGAGAAATTTTTATTTGAAATGTGATTATTGATTACCATAATAAAATTTTATATTTGATGGGTCAATGAAAGAAAACTAAGATATTCTTTCGCACAAAACCAAAGGTAAACGAATCTTTTTTTTTCAGATGATTCTGTCATACTTTTTCGTACCGTCTCAGAGGTTGTGACACACGTTTAGGTCTTTTTCTTATATATATAGATCCAAAAATTTTCAGTCATAAACGACGAGATATTGTTGACAAAGTGTCATATCATTTTCTGTAGTTCATTCACAATAGCTATGGTACGCCAACAGTTGAGCCCTTCAGATGTAGCTTTGACTAAAATAAATAATAAGCTATATGTACATTGTTCGCTGAGACTCAATAAAAAGAATGATTAATATTTGATTAACTATTCAATGAACAAATAATACATATATCTCTTCTTAAGTATGTCAACTATATACTCATCGAAGGATAATGATCAAATTATTATCGAAGACTTTCGTTATGGTCAAGCAAATAATGGTGAAACAACGGAATGATGAATATTTATGCCGGAGTGCAGGTATGAATAAAGAGAAAACAACCCTTGCAGCCACACCTGCACATCTCGAAGCTCAACTATCGTGTTGCCGAAAACAAATAACTTCTTGAGTTAAAACAAATCGAATATGTCTATATGTGTGTTCGTAGTGAAGCTGCTTTTGAACATTTGTACATAATATAAAAAAACTATTCTCGTTCATATGTTGCCAGCTTTGAACTTTTGGTCATATTTTTAATATAATTGTTTGCTCCAGAAGAGAAAAGGAAATGGTTGAATTAGAAAAGCTAATTCATAGACACGGTGCTTAAAAACGCTGATATATCATGATCACTATAGAAGATGAAAGTTTCATATCCTACTCGTTAGATGAAATTGTCTATTATAATGAAAAGGACCAATAGATATAGAAATCGATCTTAATCAAGTCTTTATGATCATCAAGTTCTAGTTCAATAAACTAAACTTTTCTCCATAATAGAAGACTCTCATCGAAGGAATGATATGCTGGACGTAAGATAAGGTTTTTCTTAGCTAATTAGTTTCTCAAAAACTAGGAACTTTAATTAGTATATTTGCATTAAAATATGCATAGTTTTTAGTTTTGAGCTGAAAATCTTCGAAGACTGTAGTCAGCATTACTTATGGACGTTTAAAACTCGAAAAATATCTTCCGACATTTTCGAAACCGTGTTGGTTTTCTGAAAAACATTTTTCATTAAAATTTATGGAAATAAATGGGATACGATAGCAAACTCGAAATCTTCTATTGAGAGAAAGAATTTTTGAAAAATACCTAAATCAATATTTGATCACTTTTTGTTTTTTGAGAAAAGAAATTTTCATTATATTAAACCTTTAAAATGAGATCTATTTCAATTAAATTTCAAAATATTTTTCCCAAGACAAATAGTATCAAAATCGTTAAATATAGTCATATAATTTATTCAAAAAGAAAAATTGATTTTTGGCTTACAAATAGTTTTGATTTTCGAAAAGATGAGTAATAAAGTTTACGATTTATATTGGCTTGCGAAGTAATACATGTAATATATACGAATAATATTTTGATTTAAACAAGTAATTGATCGAGTCTTATATCAATTTCTTCGATTCTTGCTTTTTCTTCATCCAAGCTTACTTTTTTTGCTTGAGTACTTAACAATCGTTTAGCTTCTTCATAATTTAATCTTGCAAGATTCCGTTCATCTAATTGAGCTAATGCAATTCCTTCTTCAACTAATAATTTCGATAAATCATCAGCCATCGTTTCATATACATCATCCTCTATATTAAATATACCTTTAACTTTAATTTCATCTTCC
Source organism: Rotaria sp. Silwood1 (assembly GCA_905250075.1). NCBI lineage: Eukaryota > Metazoa > Rotifera > Eurotatoria > Philodinida > Philodinidae > Rotaria > Rotaria sp. Silwood1. Next base: position 3,729,393 of record CAJNOP010000006.1, on the reverse strand, counting down.
ATTGATTGTTTAGCTCGTTCTATATCAACACAAAATACATAAACAGTATGTAAGGCAGCAAGATGAGAAAGTTTTGGTACTAATAAACGAGACATTCCACCAGACATAACACAAATTAATTTAATATTAGGATTGTTTTCAATATAAGATGTAAAATTATCCGAAGAATCAAAATATAACCATTGTGTAATAAAACTAGAAAGAGTTTCAAAACGTTCTTTTATATATTTGTGCATTCCTGGTTCACCTATACCCTGATCTACCCATGCAGCAACTATTAATGGTCTTTGAGGAAATACAGTTCTATTGTCATTTGATATTTTCGTCGTTGTATTCATTTGATAATACGTTTTAAAATAATCAGCAACTATGTTATGCTAACACAAGAACGCTTGTAAAAATAGTGCAGAATAAATAAAAATGACTTTTTCGATGTGTCTCTTAATAGTTTTTTTCTATTCTTCCATTCTGTCATAAGAAGAAAAAACCAACCTAAAAAAAAAAAACAATAATTTCGTCATAGGGACATTATAAACATGCATTTTTTTTTCCCAAGGACGACATATTTGGAAATTTCATATTCATATTGATGGATTTCAATCAATTTACCAACTTCTCAATGCATTAAACTGCAATCATTCAACTATCTCAAGTTAATGTTTTGTTGGTTTTTTCTGTTTTGTTGTTTGCGCACGTGCTTGTAAATTTCGATAAGCATATCGTATGTCGTTTGTCAAATACATTCGGAAAGATCCAATATATATGAGTAAACGGCAGCCCTTCAGTGTAAATAGTGCGAGAAAATTGTGAAAATAGACATAAACAATTTCTGTATACCACATTTGATTATAGTTTGTGTCTATGTTATACAGCAAAAGTTTTTCAATACTTCACTAAATATAAAGCGCGATGCACGGTGTAAAATTTTATTTGTTCTTAATTCAATGATTATGCGATGAAAAAAATAGAGTTATTCTTACAGCTCTGAATAGGAAGTGAATAGACAAGAACAGCTCACAATATATTCAGATTTGTTCATCGAATTTTTCTGACGAGGAAATTACTCTAAATGATACCTACCGTTCGAACTCATATTGAACCTACATACAGGTATCAATGAGAATATCAAAAACCTAAAAAGATTTTTTCGTCATTGGTCTTTGACACCGAGTTATGAACAGTTTATTGATTTCTTGATATATATATATAATGTAGGTACTACCGGAAGAGTGAATAAAGGAGTTATTATTCAAAATTTTGTCTATTTATTGGTCTAATGACCTTTAGAACATTCTGAAAATTTTATCTGAAAAGAATGTTTTTTCGTTGAGTTATTGGATTTTCAAGTCAAATTGATTTTTATGATATATCGATGGCAATTAACTATTTTTAGAAATTCAGTATCTTGACGAAAGAACATTTTTTTTTGAACGAAACTTTCAGAATATTCTAAGACTCATTGAACTCATCGATAGGAAAAACTTTAGATCAAAACTCCGTTATCCGATCTTCCGGAGATGTAATTGAACAAATGAGATATTCGTTCGCTATTACATGTGTAACATATAGTATTTTGCTTCTTTTCTTTCTTTTGTCGTTCTCTTCCTTTTTTGCTATTCCTCTTTCTTGTCGTTTGATTTTTTTTACTCGAACTATGTTATTTCCAAGTTAGAAGGACAAAATAATACATAATCTTCTTTTTTTCCAAGTATATATCTTATTGCACAGGTGGGAATAAACCATTTGTCCTTGCTCTCTCTTCTTATTTTTTTGCGATATAGAAATATGCGCGTTTTTGTTTTTTATTAAAACAGGGTTGTTATTCACTTTCAAAGAACGAAAATAAAACTTTCTTAACTAATTGAGGAGCTTATAACATAACAGTACTTAAAAATGGTCAGTGGGACCTGCCTGTGATTATAATATGAGCTCAAATGGCTGGTTCCATCAGTTGAGGTAGTTTCCTCGTGATTTACATTATACTCGAACTGAATCTTTTTGTGTTGATTTAACTGGAGATATCTGCAGAAAAAGGCGTCACTGTATATTTTGTCATATATTCGAAAAATTAAAAACTAGATAATTGATTTTGTTATCGCTAATACAACTTGTTGAGCGCTATTTAATCCGAGAGTTGCAATAAAATCAGAACAATCATTCATGAGTTAAAGATTAAACAAATTTCAAAATGGCACTATACAGAGTGCATGCATATATTATTTTTTTATAGGAACTCCGATCCTTTTTTTTTTCTAATATAGAAATAAGGAAATGTAAGTATTCCTATATTGCAAAAGTTTTCTATTAATTGACGTTCTGGGAATGTCGAGAGCAGTAGTATACGAACAGAAAGATGTATAGACCAATGAATCATATATTTTGATAGAATGATCCAAGCTAAAAAACAGTCTAGTTACATTTTCTTTTCTCTTTCTTTCTTTATTTTCTCAGACAAGTGTCTCCTTTATAAAAGTCTTGCTGAAAAGTACCGTTTTTTTCTAACTGTCAATCTTGTAGTCTAGGAACGATATTAGATAAAAACATGAAATGTAGTGTAGATGTAGAGAATGGAACTAAGGAAATAACTTGAAAATCATTCGATCGAAACAAAAGTTATAGCGTAGATAATCGAAAACACCTATTGTATAACAAAGTTCCAATTCACTCATGTATGAATATTAAACGGATATAGAACAATTAATCAGATGTACCCCAAATAATATTAGAGCATATTATTGTTTGTTTGAATGGAGTTGCAAGAAATAAATTTTTCGAATAATCGTCGTCATTGGCATAGACAATAGTTAGTTTAAAGGCTATTTCTTCAGATGTAGACTTTCTTCGATGAGGCAATACAATAAAAGTGAAAATTAATTATAATCTTTTATTTTAAAACCAAATTTCTCAATATTATTTTACTCTTTCTTCTTATAGCTATTAATCCTTTGGATCATTATCAATGACTTATATACGCGTCATGAAACTTAATCATCGCTTGAAACTAAGTCAATTACTTATAATGTAAGTTTTTTTTTATACGCATTTCAATAAATGCAAACGTCAAGCAACAGGAACTGCCTACATTATCGTTTTTTTACGGCCCATACTAAATTCCTGTGGTAAGAAACACAAATGTTCATGATGTTCAACCACTGTATTTTACGTATGTTTATTCTTTATTAGTAACTGAATAGTTAAATGAATCAAAAACTTTTAATCTATTGAATTATTTTTGTAATTATTATACACAAAAGAGTTTCGAATTGAGAAAACCGTAATATTTTTAAGAATCTAAATTACTGTTATATATAATCTGCACATTTGCTTTATACTTGTTTATTTTTAAGGACATAGTCGAATCGATAACGGACAGAATAGTACCAAAAATAAATATGAATATATTGATGACATTTTATCTGGATTAGAATCAATACTTGATTGTTTTTTTGTAAGATGTTACTTAAAATCCGTTCGACAAAGACGACAGAAAGAAAAACATAAAATTCGTAGCAGTTTTATTGACATAGTCTTAGTATTAGCACTCAAATTCCAATTTCAATTGCTTTTTCATCTTATGTTGTATTATTTATTTTTTCCACTTGTAAAACTTCACATTTAAGATTCTTCAAAATTTCATTATTTTTAATTTGTTTAGAAAATTATATATTTGAGTATATGATCAAATGTTTAACAAGAAAACATGCGTTTCGATCGTGAAAAATATTATATTGTAACTTTTCAAGCAGACACGCTACGGAAAAAAAAGTGACTTTTGCATCTGGAAAACGTCTAAAATATTTTTGTCACAATTTCCTTGATATGTACCACACATTAAAAATAGATCATTCTAATCTTCATAAAACGTCAAAGTACTGCAGTAAACACATGTCTGCACGTTTTGAAGATATGAAAGTTACCTTCTCAAATGTTTTAACGCATCGTTCATGATGAAAGTAGCTACTTTTGATGTTATCTGACTCGGCGTGAAAATGTGCAAATGAGTACTGCAATTAGGATGTTTAAACACGTTTTCAGAAAATTTTGTTTAGTTTAAAGTTACATTATGCTTTATCGAGAATTCGATTAACTGCGTAATAAAATAAACAATCCAAAGTTAACACATTTACTCTATCTAAACAAAAGTATCATCGAGAAGATTAACAAATTAGTTGATCATCTTGGTTTTGATGAGAAACAGCTGAGCTTTTTCTTTTGTATTATGTAAAATTGAGCTAAAGTAAAGAGTGTGTAAAAATATTGTGGCAGAGGAAGAACACATTAGGATTCAACTAAAAGTAAGCTCTTCCATTGAGAATGAAATTTAATGACATAAATCATTATGAATTGAGATACAGGTCATTTGTTGCACTCTGTAAGTTTCCAAAAAAAAAGATCACCAAATTTAGATTGTAGAAATACATATCGAATGTAGTTTGTATAAGAGCAACAGTACAATTAATGCTGTCAGATTATGATAATGATCATTATGCTGACAGATGATTCATTCTCAAACAGAAAAAAAAAAACATAAACATAAGTTATTCATGTATGCTGTTTTTTTACATTAGATTCACTGCTAATGTACAAAAACAATACAGCAGATAATTTGGAAATATAACATATAGAAATACGAAAATATATCAAGACGTATTTGTCTTCTTCTGTCACAAAGTGTTTTGACGTTCTAAGAATATAATTATATAATCATCAAAATCATTTCTTGTTATTCCGTTGTAATCTTGACCTATTTTCAAATTAGCCATTATCATTTCTTTCTAGTTAAGTGTTATTATTTTTTTGAGTTGATCTCCTATAAATGAATAGCATTTTGTTCTAACACCGAACATGTAAACTTTGGAAATTCAAGAAAAACAAAATTCGTCCGAATTTATATCGATTTATAGAAGTCAATTCTATTTTTCGATAGATTTTATTTGATTAGAAAGTTTATTTTTTTATAGTAAATGCAGATAGTGTCCTACTTGCTTCTTACCCTCAAACAACAAGTATATATACCTTGTAGATATAAATTATTTAATATAGAAATAATACAATATAAATTCATAATAATACTACGAAATGTAACAGTGATATGTGATAAATGAGAAAATACTCTGTAATCATAATCGTTTTTTTTTTTGTCTACCAAAAATTTAGTCATCAATAATAGTAATAATAATAATACTGTCGTCTACATATTTATACAATTTCTTTTTATCCTACATCTTCTATTCATCAATACTTTGATGCATTGATGCGTATACTTAGATTTGATATTATTTGTGATGCTACCGGCGAACAAAATAGTTCCAATTATTTTTTAATGAAATAATATAATTATGGAGAAAAAAAAAAAAAAAGAAAATTAATATAGACCTAAATTCAGCATTTTTCTTTCATGAAAGGCAAACAAGTTCTATGTATCTATTTTCTATTGATGAGAATATTAGAATATGTGAACGAATGCTAAATAGCATTCAATAAAGAATCCTTAGTAAATAATTCTCATTCTTATGCATAAAACATCTGCCGACTGTCATTCATTTGCCATATAGAAAAGTGCTTATTCTGACACAAAACTAAATATAACAATGGATTCCTTAATGAATACACTTCCATAACAAGGAGTGCAAAAATGTCTCTTGATGACCTCGAGTAACAAGAAAAAAGGAATAGAAGCAGAATATCAGTCTAATTTAGCTTTTTTTCCGGATGTCAAGCATAGTCTATGATGTCTTCTTCATCTATAATCGAGTTGTTTCCCATCATCATTTTCTTTTTTCTATCCTGTTAGAACGATTTGAAGAACCTTGAGTTTCGTTTTTTTTCTTTTTTTTTTATATATAAATTACTGTATTGTAAACTATATGGGTAATATTAGAGATATTTCAAATAGAAGGTTAAAGATATGGTCAATTGACTAAATAAAGATTCTTGCGTGTCAAATGACCATGACGAACAAATTACGCGAGCAATGATAGATATTAATGTCGTATTATCATCATAAAATCATTGAGCTCTAGAAAGTAATTGTTCTTTTTCTTCTTGTATATATTAAATTTTTATGTTGATTTACGTGATATGTTCAGTTCTAGTTTTTTTACAGTTTTAATATCCAAGTTTATAGAGAAAACTTTTCATTTTATTTCTGTTTCTTTTTGTAGTTCTTTTTTTTTTTTTTTTATTCTCTCATGTAAAACACAGGAGACATAGCAATGATGATTTGATCAGTGTGCCCTCGCTTGCGGCGTGTAATGATCGATTACTCTATCACACACACACACACACATATATAGCCGTTATTGCTCATCTTCGTGCTCACTAGTTCTCGCTCTTTCTATAATTTATATCATTCATCGCCTTGTGTATGTGAGAACTATACAAAAGAACAAAAATGACAATGGTAGACGAGCCAAAAAAAATAGTGAGATCTTTCTTTTCTTGTTGTCGTCATCTTCTTTTTGGGCAAAATCAATTATCTAGATGTAATTTTATCTTTAGCATTTTCTTCGATGATGTTGTTGCCAGTTATGTTGTAGGACAAAAAAAAAATAGAAGAACGAGTCTTAGTGTATGCATGTATATCAAATCTTGAATTGTGAGAAGATTAACATACATGAACGAGAATATACATGTCTAGTTTTTTTCTTCCATATTCATTTTTTCTCGTTCTCATTTTTTTTCTTTTTCCGCTTGATTAAGATTCAGACAGAGGGATAAAAAAAGAATTTTTTGTATCAATGATGAACTACATAGATTTATTTTTTTCTTTCTTTTTTTTCTCGCTTTCTTTCTACAAAAAAAAAAAAAAAAGTAGTTAATCAATAGAAATATCGTATATGTATTTGTAGATACATTGATATAATGTGATCATTGCATCGATTAGTACACACATACTCACTACTTTCGTTACTCATATTAATTTACCTAATAATTCAATACAATTCATATTCATATTCAACTTATATATCTATATACATACACTTTCCAGTCGTCAAACAACATCCAAAGTAATCTACAAAACAATCTTAGCTAATATCAAAATCAAAAAGAAAAAATGGCTATGTTCAAGTAAGTTGTTGTGAATAGTTATTTTATACAAATCATCTTTTTATAGGTTACATGATTGAATAGAAAAGCTAAGTGCTTCTTCTCAAACAAATTCTTCTGATAGATGTTAGATCGCAATGTGTTTCTAGTCTCGTTTAGTAAATCAGTCTTATTGTATAATTTTTTAAGTACGACAATCGATTATCGATAAATCTTGGTTTGCATACTAAGTAGAATTGAAAGAATTCTATATTTAACCTTCAAATGCATGTTGATTCGGATTTATCATTTCTTTTTTTCTTTTTTTCTCTATTTCACCTAATCAAACTTGTCATTTTCTTTTAATTGATCTGATCTAAGTATCGAACCGGAAACCACCGCTATTACAAACGGAAATGACGTAACATATATCTAATCGACTATTATTATTCTTATTCTAAACTAAAGCCGATGATGAGAGAGTTTGATACTAATAATATGATTATCACAAATGAGAATATGATGCAACATCTTGAAAAAAAAAAAAAAGAAAAGCGTTCTTTTTATTTTCAATAATCCTTCAAAAATGAGAAAGATTGACATTACTCATGCATGATATCTTCAAGTATTCTTTCTTTTTTTTTGTCTTCTACAAGTGTAAAGTATTCATATCGTTGACATGCATATTAGGAGGCAGATACTTTTTGTTGGTGATATGTATATCCACATATATATATATATAAGCAAAATATAGTGTCATGATTGTCCTCATAAGCATCTATCTCCTTGTATTTGAAGGTGACAGACTGATAGATATACAACTATAGATATTTGTTTGAGCCCCCTCATTTCAACAATCACGTAAACCAATCATTATGTATGTCTACAATTGATAGATGAGACGGCTTCTTATATATATATATATATATATATATATCTTGACAGACGCGTTTTGTTTACTTAATCCATTAGAAAAAGACATCTTTATTCATTAAACATAGATTGAAAAATTTTCATTAATGTTTGAGTCAAACAGTAATACTGTACATTAACATAATGTTGATGAACTCACTTGATGTTTATTACAACGTACATTTTTTGTCTATATATAAAAATAAAGAGCTCAGTTCATACTCATACATTTAGTGAGATTTATATAAAACAAAAACGAGACGAGACATTGCTCTTTATGTTCTCATTGTTAGATAAGCAACAAAACAAAAAAGAACATAAAGATTAATCTTCATACGTATTCGTTTATTGTAAAAGAAAAAAGGTTCACTCTGTAATTTCTAATACATCTATATACACTGTATTTGATAAATGATCTATGATATTTCGTGTTGATACTAAAGTAAAAATACTTGTACACTGAACGAAGTAAAAATGTATATGATAATATGATACCATCATCATTATCGAGTAGGCACGACTCGTCTTTGTATATTTATATATATATATGTTAGTAGTAATGAGCAAACGACATGTGTACATCACAGTAAATATCTATAAATGTATATGCACGATGTAACAGTTTGTATCTATGCAATGGTATCACGCAAGTTCAGTCATATTCATTTAGAAAAAAAAAAGAACGACAAGTGTGACATATGTCAAGAGAATAGTAACACTTCATCTTAAAAAAGAAACAAAATTAAGAATAATAAGGAACCTTATTCAGGGACATATTTTGTTTCTTTAATTATGATTAAATGTATTTATCTATATGAGAGATACAATATCAGTGGTTAGTACCTACTTTTGGTTTCTTTTTTTTTTTTTTTTGTCTAACTAATTGGGATTTGTAAAGTCATTCAAGACTTAAAACTACAAATATTTCGTATTGTATATTTGCCTTGTAATGTCAACATTAGTTAACTATGTATTAATAATATGAACGCAACATTAGTTTTTCTCTGTCAACTATAATTATTAAGAAAGATTACACTTAAAGAGTGAAAATTAGACTGTCATCCCTTTAATAGTCTTAATCGTAAAGAAAACCTTCATCTAGTTTATGTGACAGATAGACGGAGATATATTTGTTACAGTCTAGTGACATCTATTAAATATTTATAATTATTTTTTCGAATTGAATTTTCCTATATTCATGTAAATGAAAATGTAATTTTTTTTTCATGAATGTTCATTAATAAGAATATTCTAGATAAAAATAATTCGTTAAAATTCTTGTCCGATAAAAATTCAATGAACGACTAAATTAAATTTTCTTTGTTCATTACAAAAAAAAAAAAAATATGTTTCCATATATCTCTATAGATCACTTCTCATGTCGGCCAAAAATCGTGACTACGATCCCATGTCTGATGATGGTTATGACAGTAAAATTCCATTACATAATGATGAAGCATTTCAACATGGAATACAATATGATGCCAAAGTAAAATAAACGATAAAAATTTGCAAAAATTTCTATTTTTCTATATAGTTTATTGGTTCAGTTGAAGTACCTAAACCAACAAGCAGAATTGAAATTGTTACTGCTATGCGTCGTATTCGTGTAAGATAAAAATAAATAGAACTAAATTATTAAAATCTATTATAAATATTTAGTATGAATTTAAAGCTAAAGCAGTAAAAAAACGTAAAGTTAATTTATTAATATCTGTTGATGGTATTAAAGTTTGTTTATTGAAAAAGAAAAAAGTAAGTAGAAAAATTTCTTTATAAAAAAAAAAAATTTTTTTTTTCTTTTAGAAAGATTTATATGCTGATGAAAATAAATCTTTTTTAATGCAACATCCTATCTATAGGTAGCAAAAAAAAAAAAAATAAATAAGTTAAACAATTTTACTTTATATTTTAGAGTATTTTATGTATCACATGATAGTCAAGATTTGAAAATTTTCAGTTTTATTGCACGTGATAATGTTAATAATTCATTTCGTTGCAATGTATTTAAAGCAAATAAGAAGGTAAATGTCTGATAAGATTATATTAATGTCTATGATGAAATATCTCTTATTCTATTTTTTTATTTTTGTCTTACGCCTTCGTTTTTTATCTTCCTTATCCGAAAATAAGATTATTCTATCAAAAGACAAAATAATAGAATAGAGAGTTCTACTAGTATAATCCTTATTTTACTAGAAAAACAAGATGTTGATGAAATGGAATAATATTAGTGATGATGATGATGATGATGAAAGATTAAATGTAAGAGAAATATATTTATGTTGATATATCGAGAAATCTCAGTACTTCTATAGAGTTTTTTCAACTATTTTGATCAGTTTCATGTTATTTTTTTGTCCTATGTATTGTAAATAATCGAATAAATAAATAGATCAATCCGCATTCAAATATTGAACTTTAAGGTCTTTCAGAATTGTCGTATTTTATATTCTATCGAATATGAAATACATTTACATAATCTATAATTAACTATATCAAACATTATTTTCAACGAAGAATAATTGATGAGTTCATAGTTGAACTATAAAATCATTTTCAATTTGTCAAAATTGTTTTATCTTTAGTTTTACAGTATGAGACACATTATTTCTATATATATTTTAGTGTGAGATTCTTGACTGAAATGCGTATAAACTAGATGTGGGCAAACTGATGTCAACCAGTGTATGGCGAAGCTGAGATGGAAATTAATGCTACAGATTCTTTTTATATCCGTTTGTACATCTAACAGGAACGATGTTAACAACTAAATTAATCTAAGTATAGTAGCCAGACGCTTCAAACTTATAAGTTAGTAATAAAAAAAAGAAGAGTTCTAACCTCTACGCATACAAAATCTTTTAATTTAATCGAGACTGAGCCATACAACAAAACAGAATCCTACTCATATCTATTATTAGTCCTAATCTAAATCATTTTGAAAATTTGGTAAGTAATAATATGAAAAGAAAACAAATATATTTCTTTTTTTAGAATGAAGCTATGCGTATTGTACGTACAATTGGACAAGCATTTGAAGTTTGTCATAAAATAGCATTACAACAACGACAACAAGCATCATCATCACCAATAGCACAATCAACTAATAACAATAATACTAATCAAATATCTAGTCCAATTAAAATTAATTCTAGTTCATCAGAAAATGAGTCAACTTGTATGATTTTTTTTGATAATATTGAATTTTGAAAATTAATTTTCTATTTATTAAGGTAAACAAATAAGCCGTGAAATACTTGCACCTAATATGGATCCAATAGAAAAAGCAGAACGTTATTTACAAAGTGTACAAGCATCTACAGTAAATTCTTTAACAATAAGAAAAAAAAAAAAAAAATCTAATGCACTTTTTTTAATGTTTTTTGTTTAAGTCTCCAACAATTACTGAAAGCAAACCATTAAATTTATTTCAATCTCATTCATCAAGTGAATTTACACTTAAGCATCAAATGCAATTTATGCAAGAACAAATACAACAAATGCAAAATGAATCTGAATTAGCATTTAATCAAATTAAACTAATTAAAGATCAATTAAATATTGAAATAGCTGCTCGTATTGATGCACAAGTATGTCACAAAAAGAAAACAAAATTTTTTAAATTTCTTTTTTATTTAGAATAAAAATACTCAATTACTTCAACGAAATCGAGAATTATTAACACATATTCAACAATTATTACTTTATACAAATGAACTTGAAATGAAATTAATGAATTATAATAATGATTCAATAAAAATTTTACCATCACGTCCAACGGATTTATTTCTATTACCATCATTATTTTCAACATTAACATCATCTAATCAACAATGTTTATCAAGTGATTCACCTGATTCTGGTAAAGGAAAAGAAATATCATCTGAAAGTATATCAGAACCATTTTTACAACAAATAAATAATTCAACAAAAACATTTTCAATAAATAATGATTTAACAACAATTAATGATAATTCAAATAGTCAACAACAACAACGTATATCTGCATATGATTCAACATCACCATCATTATCATCATCATCTCGTTCATCATCAACTTCAATTAAAATTTCAAATAAAAAAAAATCTCAACAATCAAATAAAAATGAACATCATATTTATCATAAAAAGAAAACAAATGGTTCATCATCATTTACAAATTCGGCTTTTACACAGAGTCCACTTCGAACAGTAACAAAAGAATTTGATCCACTTATTAAATAAAATTTGTAGAGAGAGTCTTTCATCATTCAATTTTGCTTTTTTTTTTTTTTATTATCAGTGCTTTCTGCTCGGTGTGCATGTGGTTACCCGCACGTTTCGTATTCTATATCTAAGAGAACTTGAACATTTATATATACATATATTTTTTCTTTCTCTCATGTATTTCTCTCTCTATCTCTCTTTCTCTCTCTCTCTACTAATTTTAAACTTTTGTCAGATATGTTTTTCTTTTTTCTTTTTGTTTTGACTTCATAATTTTAGCAATAAAATAAAAATGTTTAAAATCAATAGTTTTTCTTTTAATTAGAAATTTGAGATTTGAAATGTCGAATAACTTTAAAAAAATGAATATGTCTTTTTGAAAGTTCTTACTAATAGTTATATTTGATTATTCTCAATATTTAATCCGAGTAAAATCAACTGAAAAGAAATTTTTGATTGCATTTAGAGTTAGTGTTTTATCCACCATAGAAGCCGAGAAGCATAGATGAATTGGTATAAATTAGTAGCAACTGAGAATCTTTATTTGAGCTAATTTTTTGCTTTAGTGGAACTGAAAACCTTGAAGGTGTTCGTTTCATTAGACTTTTCTTCTCTAGTTATCATCATTAACACAAGTCGTAGCTTCGAGCAAAATATGAGTTTAAATGGAGATTAAAAGTTGGAGAGGTTGTTTTGTCAGACTGGTTCTATCTCTCTTGAGAGATTAGCACTCTTCTAAAGATCGTGTTGGCTTTCCCGGTGTTTGAAGAAAATCTAGGTAATATATTGCTTAGAGTATAGAGTGCCATAGAGAATTTCTTTTAAAGAAACTATTCAATTTATGAAAATTATTAAATTCTATCTTATTTTTCTGATCATTTTGACGATTTTCACACAAGGGGCAAAAGAAAACTTCAAACATAACGTTAGAGATATTTGACAATCTCATCAATTTTTCTTCTAATTTGAAAAAGGAATATTGATATATTCTAATTAAAACTCTCTAACTCCTCAACAAAAAAGTCAGAAATGAAAACAAGAATAATGAAATACATTTCTAAAAAACCTTTCTAAGTATCTATAATCGAATTCAAGTAGACAATGATTGAACAAGACACTTTAAGTAAAATTTATCATTAGATAGACCTTTGAAAAAAGAAAATATTTTACTAGTTTGATTTAACTACAAAACATATATGAGTCTATGATTTATTAATTTTCACTTCAGATATTTTAAAAGATGGCATCTGATGACGAAGAAATGGAAATAAGTAAAGATGATATTGAAGATGATGATGATGATGATGATGATGATGACGATGGTAGTACATCAGAGGATTCAGCTGACGAAAAAATTGATGATAGTAAACAAGAAACTGAACTAGTTGCACATCGTGATATAGTTCAATCAAATCCATATAATTATCAAGCACATATTGATTATATAAATTTAGCTCATCAATATGGTAATCTTGAACATTTACGTTTTGCTCGTCAAACAATGTCTGAAATATATCCATTAACACAACAACTTTGGCTTGATTGGATTCGAGATGAAATTCGTTTATTAATATCAAATACAGAAGAAAATAAAGAACTTATTCAATTATTTGAACGTGCTGTTAATGATTATTTATCTGTTAAAATATGGATTGAATATGTTCAATATCGTATACCATATTATGTATCATTAAATTCTATTGAAGAACTTCGAAATTTATTTGAACGTGGTCTTAGTTCATGTGCTCTTCATTTAACTGAAGGTAGTATTTTATGGGCTGCTTATATTGAAACAGAAAAAGCTATATTAGATGGTATTTTATTACAATATAATCAAAATAAAACAAATAATGATTTAAAAGAAAAAATTCTTCAACATGTTGATTATATTTTAACATTATATCGTCGACAATTATCAATACCATTACATGGAATGGATACTATTTATTATAAAGATTATAATGAATTTTGTCAACAATATAAAGAATATTTACCGACAAATTATATGGAGAAATATGATTTAGTATTAAAAAATGATTTTGATCATGCTATTCAACAATTAAAACAATGTGAAAAATTTGAACAAGAATTAGATAATACTAATAGAAGTGTTGCAACCTATAGAAAATATATTGAATTTGAAAAAGAACCAGCACGTATTCAATGTTTATACGAACGAGCAATTGGTATGATATTCTAATTAACTTATATATATATGTTAGTGACAAAATTGTAATTCTAGTTTTGAGCAGATAATATTAGAACTCAATTGGAGATCAATTTATACAGTCACATATTTTAACAAAACTAAAGTGGCATGAATAAAAAGAGAGGATTTTAGTCCTAGCAGTCGTGTTGATAAGAACTGTAAATCTACACTATCCATTTCAAAATATAATTTTTTCCGAAGTTTTTAAAATAACTTATAATAGAAACGTTATAGAGACTAGCCGTCTCCACCATTCAAGAGGAATTCTAAAAATGATATTTCGAAACTATTCTCCTTTCGATCTATGTAAAGTCGACATTTCTCGCTTGTTCCGTTTGATCTTTTTTTTAAAAGCTCCAGTTCCAGCCAATTAATCTGCAATTGTCTGGAAAAGTAGCTAGGCAGAGGTTATTCATTGTATTGAGTTGAATAGCAGACACTTGTTTTTAGATTTGAAATAATTTGACTCTGTTATCTCAAAAGGTGTTAGTTGCACTGCTAACACTAAGTCGATGGTCAGAATAAGCTGAAATTGAATGTCTCTATTCTTTGCAGTTTAGCAACAATGAAATGTTATTTCTTGAAATATAGACTCTTGACGAGAAATCAATTTACTGATCGTTATTGATGAATATCATTCTGTCTTTCTTTAAGTATTTAATATTTCAAGACGAAAGTTTTTATTAAGGTAGAGCTCTACTAGAATGGTAATTTCGAAAGAAAAATATCTTGAATATTAAACTTTTTGGATGTTCTTTTTTTCATTTGTTCGATATTTATGTCTATCGGCGATGTTTTCTAAATATTTAAAGATTCTATCAATATCAATCTTTCAGTTTTCATTAATTTTTGATCTTGCTACTTACCAATTCTTTTCGTATGAACTCGAATTATTAGAATATTCATTTTATGCTGATAGATAAAAACGAATCTTTTAATGTAATATCCATATTTTCTTATTCGAAGAGGCAATTTAAAATTTCGGAATAGTGAACAATTCTTTTTGTGAGACAACAAATATATAGCACAAAGATGACAAACTCTGATAACGTCAACCCAATCTTCGAAAAAATAATTGCTTTCGCCTTTTCTCACACTAGACAAAACACTAGTTGAATTATAAATCATCATAGAGTTCAATAAGATTTTCATGTAGAATGTTAATAGTTTACTCGTGAATGAATTGTATTGTGTTGTTTTTGTTTTAGTTGATAATTGTCTTGATGGTGATTTATGGCTTTCATACATCGATTTTGCCGAAGAATATTTATCATCTCCAACTATTCTACAATCAATATTTGAACGTTCGTTACGAAATTGTCCATGGGTAGCATCATTATGGATTCGTTATGCTGAATATATGGAATTGACTGGAAATGTTGATCATTCTCAATTAAAAAAAATCTATGATCGTGCACTTAATTCTGATCCAACAAATCTTATTTCATTTGTTGATATACAATTAGCTTATTTTCAATATCGTCGTCGTCATTATCATCAAGAATTATTATTAAATAATTCCGAACAATGTGATTTATTAAAAGAAGAAATTCGTCATATATGTGAATATGCTTCTGATCAATATCAAGAATTATTTTTATCATCAAATAATTCAAATTTATTTTTAAAATATAATGGACAACTTGAATTATTTTGGATACATTTAGAAATAAAATCATTTCATTCAATTGAACATGCTAGAAAAATATGGAATGGTCGAACATTAATGAATAAAACACATAATCAAATGATATCAAATTTATGGAAAAATTATTATTATACAGAAATTAATTATGGAGATGAAAAACATGCAAGAAAAGTTTTATATCGTGCATTAAATCACATACAAACAATGGATTATCCATTAATTATATGTAATCTTTTATTAGAACACGATAAAAAATATGGAACTATACAACAATTAAAAGAAACTAAAGATAAATTAAAACAAATTAAACATACAATTATTCAAATTGAAAAACCTAAACGAAAACAACAACAACAACAACAACAATCAAATAAAAAACAAATCAATAAAGGAAAACAAAAAGAAACCAAAGAAAAATCAACTAAAGTTTCGAATAAACAAATGGATACAAGTAAGAATAGACAATCTATTCTCATATATCATTTTCTATCTACTATTTATTCATTTTAAAATATAATAACTATGTTCCACTATGCTTAGAATATCTTTTGATATAAACATCATAGAAATCTGCAGGTTTTACCATTTAAGAGTGAAAACTCGAGACCATCGAAATAGATCAACATTCCATTGGCTAGCGATTAACTAATTAGATGAGTTCTTGGTCGAGATTTTCGACAACAATATTTTGAAACTATTTCTCATGCGGTTTAGACTTTTAATAGGGTTAAACGATAGTTCTTCCATGTCAATCTATATAAGGTTGACATTTTGTAGCTTGTTTTATTCTAGAGTTATTAGACTTGTCCTAAAACATTTGTTTCCAGTCAATTGACAGTCGATTATCCAAAAAAGCGTCTAGACAAGAGTAATTTGCCATGCTAAGTCAAATGGTGATATTTGTTTCTTAGGTTCTCAATGATCGAATACTATTATCTCAATATTTCAGAAATGTCGACTCCATTGTTTTATTCAGCCTGATTGTGAAATTCCCGAAGTATTGCGATAACGGAGTCAGATCATCACACATCACTTCTGCCAAGATAGTTTTCCGAGTTCTAATAGATTAACTTAAATATTAACGTATGATTCTTTCTTAATTCATTCTTTGAAAGTTATTATACTGTAATGTTTTGAATAAACTAAACATCTTCAAATAATTTCATTGTGGATAATAATTGTATAATAAACTTTGTTTTAGCTGCTGCATCAGTTCAAAGCAATGGTAATACCACGGAGCAACAACAGCAATCACCTCGTAAACGAAAATTATCACCAGAAGAAGCGCAGACTATTAAAAAGAAACCTCAAGCTCCAACAATAGATAGTGAAGGTTTTAAAATACCAGCTCCACCTCCTTCTCTTGCATCATCTTCAATTTCAACTGCCACTTCTATAGTCAGTTCTACAAAAAATATTGATCATTTAAATACTGTATTTATCGCTAATTTGGCTTATGAAATTACTGAAGATGAAATTCGTCAAGTACTTTCATCAGCTGGTGAAATAAAAGACATACGTCTTGTTAAACATGAATGGTCTGGTAAATCAAAAGGTTTTGGTTATGTTGATTTTGTTACAAGTGACGGCTATCGTCAAGCATTAAAACTAGATCATACACCAATAAATGGTCGACCCATGTATGTTAGTGCTTATGATCCAAATAAAGCTGCATCAAATGATCTAACTAAAAAATTTAAATATGCCACAGCTTTAGAACAAAATAAATTATTTATATCAGATTTATCATTTTCAACAACTAAAGAACAACTTCAAAATTTATTTCTAGAAAAAGGATTTAAAGTTAAAGATGTTCGATTAGTAACACATAAAAGTGGAAAATCCAAAGGACTTGCTTATGTTGAATTTAATGATGCACAAGAAGCTTCACAAGCAATACTTAAATTTGATGGAACAGATATTGATGGACATACAATTAAAGTTGCTATTAGTAATCCACCACAACGTAAAGAACCAATTAAATTAGCACCAACAACTAAAACAGTTGTATCAAAAGCAACATCATTAGGTGAAGCACCGAAATCAACTGGACCAAGAGGTAGAGGACATTCTCAAATTTCATTAGTACCAAGGAAAGTTGCAATAACAACGAATGCAACATCGATGAGTCAATCAACACCAACAACTACAAATACAATGAGTAATGATGACTTTAGAAAAATGCTTTTCAGTAAAAAATGATTTGTCTTTTTTTGGGTTCTTTTCATTGATTTGTATTATTTTAAAACGAAAAAAAAAAAAGAACTCTTGCTCGTTGTAATCATATACAAACATTATGAACTAATTGAAAATATTTTTCAAAAGACATTTTGTTCATTAACAGACTGTCATAATCATGTTTTGTTTTTCAGTAATCTTACATTTTACATACAGAGTGATGTAAGGGACGTAAGAGGAATCCTGCTGTCTTTCGACTATTTTGCGGTGTGGAGTGATGCGGAGCGGCAGGTTCATTAGTCGGATATTTTTCCTGCAATAATGACTAGCTGTAGCTCTGGACAAACGACTGCCGTAATGCAGAGTTCTTACACTCTACATACACATTAATTGACCACAGAAGCAGATATATGTCACAGTATAGTCAACATGTTACGAGATAGTTGATTCAAGACTTACAGTTGTTAATGATTTGAAGGATTTAAGAAAATATACAATAACAAAAGACGTCGTGTTGCGTCGATCATCATTTTATATAATCCAAAACAAAATGTGTACCGAGAATAAAAACAACGATTATTTTAAATGTAAACTGTTAAAACATAATGCATCATTTTTTCTTATGTAATTATGTTGTATTAGTCAACGTTTTATATGGCAAATAGAAATATTTTTGTCAAAAATGAATTATCAAGATTTTCTCTGCAGTACCTCTTTTAATTATTCATCAAAAAAAGTTTCGACATATTATTAACATATATAGAATAGTTTGATTATTCAAAAGCGCAATACTGCTGCTGTTTACAATTTTTAAGACACATAATGAGTAGTTGATGTCAGGGTTGGAACCGGTCCGGCAAACCGGTACCGGTCCGGCCGGACCGGTACCGGTTTGCCGGACCGGACCTGTTGAAGAAATCAACCGGGCCGGTAAAGACCGGAATTTCACCGGTTGAAATTTTTCAAAAATCTTCTTTGTTGATCCTGTCTTTGACCATAAAAACTAAGGTATCACATGTTTTTTCTGTCAGAATAGGTAAAAAAGTGCTCAAAACATGTTATATTAATCGTTTTTCCTGAGGTTCTCTTTAAAAAGATTCATTATGATGAGTGTCTTTTACATGCGCCTTAAACTATTTCATATTTGGAGCGATTTTTTCTAAAAATCGGTTTTCAAAAAAAAATTCGACATTTTTCCACCGGTTTTTAACCGGTTTTCACCGGAATTTCACCGGTTGGACATGTGATTCCAACCGGCCGGTTTCCGACCGGACCGGACCGGTAGGATTTTTCAACCGGCCGGACCGGACCGTTTTAATATTTCTCAACCGGTTCCACCCCTGGTTGATGTACCGATGAAAAGCTATATGCCGATTATTTAAAACACTTCAGCGATTCAATTATTATCATCGATAGATAATTTCTTAATTTGAGTATAGAATTCAACCAAAAATTTTCACTTAACAACTAATATAAATAGCAACGAAAAAATTCAGTTTTCTGACCACTGACTCAGTGTAGTTAATACACATTGACACATTGGTAACAACGTTCATTGAAGTATTGTTGCGTGCCGCTACACAAGGTGCATGTTTTCATCGAGTTTATATCTTTATATTTTAGGAAACGCATATATCAGTGCAATCAGTTCATCACAGGACGCGAACGTTAATCTAATCTGAGTTTCAATATGAATTCTATGTCCGTGGTTCACTGTTTAGTATTTGAGTATTTATACCAATACAACAAATTTCTAAATATACATTGTCAAACAAAAAAATATTGCTAACTTAAATTTTGATTTTTGTAACTCAAAGACAAATTTTTTTTTCAGATAAGTATGTATGATTCAGTGATTGTTAATATAAGCAAATAAACAATCTTTTAAAGGATATAATTCAGTCTGATCTTTTATATTGCTAAAATCATGTATGTTTATATAAGATAATTATAATTGTAGATATGAAAACTTATAATGGAAGAAATCAACGCCTTATTTGTATAAATGTTGGAAAAAAATCTTCAAACAATTACGAGTTTTCTTTCAGCTATTCATTAACATTTAAAAAGATGAAATCAAAAATTTATTAATAGCAGTCAATGCGATGGATAGGAAAATGTTTTATTCATTTTTAAGTTTTTCATGTAATAAAAAGAGAAAAATGTTTCATATGTAATGTGTCCTTCCTGTTGCCACATATGATACGTGATTTTATTCGATAAAAAAAAGAACATTTCAATAATCTTAACTTGTAAACATAGAGCTTTATTTTTCAGTTTTAAATATAACTAGTATTTCGGTTATTTTTATTGAGTTCTATAAATCAAAAACAAAGAGTTGAACATATGATTTAAATGTCTTTTATTGTTATAAGTGCTAATATATAATGAAATACATTTCATTTTTTCTAATACAATAATTAGTTATTGCATTTTAAACGTTGAATAATTTTCTTAGCAAGTTTAACGAGTGTTTCACGAAAAATCTTTTCATTTAAGATATATAACAAAAAAGAAATACAACAAGAAAGAAATGGAAGAAGGAATAATGCATCAAAAATAAGACCAAGAACTGTTGCTTTAACAGGAGTTATTGGTTGATAAAATATAATTGTTATATACAGTATATGAATTGCTTGTGGTAGATTCAAGAAAAAAATAACAAAAACTTGTGTCAATAGCATTCGAGTAAGAATCCAATCAATTCTTCGATTTCTTCTATTTGAATTAGTAATTGTATTGATATTTGGATATATCATTCGTTGAGACTGACGAATATTGATAATAGTTAAAAGACCAAAAATGAGCATCGTTATTGATGGAATTGTTATACTAATCAATGCAAATATGATGGTATTATATAAAAGACATATGTTTGAATTAAGGAAACATTTCATAGGAGTTCCTACAAGATTAGTTTCAAAACAATAAACAGTTTCTATCCAGATTAATATTGATACTATACAAGTGATCAAGATCCAACAATAAGTTTGTTTCAAATCTGTCATTCGATGTCGATTATTATTATAAAATAAGATTAAATAACGATCAATAGTAGCGAGAACAATGAACCATAAAGCTAATGTTCGTGTCGTTAGAATAATAAACATTGATAGTTTACATAGAACAGACACAGTACTGAGTAAATTAAACGACTTATCCCATGCATTAAGCATAGGTACGAATAATGTTGTAAGAAAAATTAAATTCGATAGACTAGCAGCAAGAAAATAAATTGAGCATGGATTTGTACGAAGCGCGCGTTGAACAAATACAAGACAACTAGTTAAGTGACCAATTATACCAAATAGAAGGAGAAAGATGGGGACATAACGATTGATTTGTATTGAAATATTATTTATATAGAGAATAAAAGCCCTATCGTCAATACTAATGGACATCGTTAATTGTTCAATACCGATTCAACAAAACTTTTTTTTTTTTGATTTCTGTAAATAATAGATGTTGTTCTAATAAATATTTATTTGAGAACAAAAAAGAGATGATACCCATTGGCTAGAAAATGTTTGGAATCTCACTTCTATGTTTTAATACCTTCGTTATTCTTTACAGAAATAAGAATTTATTGATGCGTACACATTTAAAGTCGGTTTAACAATTACTCAAGAATGTTTTGTATAATTTGTTGTCTCATATAGATAGACGCCCCCAGCGCTGCTCTATCGAATGGTTAAAACCTGAACTCGATAGCTATCAATGGTGAAGAGTTATTCAAAAAATGGTGGCTGGTATTTAAAAAAAATTCGACAATAGTTTTTCTTTTAAATTACACAGGATCCAATTAGTACGGTATCGTTTACACTGCATAATTTAAGAGAGAAGCTAATGGTAAACATGACTATTATGTCATTCTGTGAAGCATAAAAAACTGCATCGATCTATGCTCTTGCTTTTCATACGGAGCTTATAAAAGAAAAAATTCTCGGTGTCATACCTATTAAGCAAAATCCCTGAAAGTAATAGATCCGTAAAATTACTTACGATTCGTAAATATTTTGGGATTCAACAAAGAAAAATAAATAAGTATACAGAAATATGCAGAATTTCATGCTCTATCTTTCTATATTCTTAAAAGTGAAATCGACCGGAATGTTAGATTTAGGACCTTATTCAACAATATCCTTTAAAATATGATCTGCCCATGGCTTGTGTAGACCGAGTTATTCAAGTTTTAACGTATTTCTAGTATATGTAATATGTTTCCAATTCAGAGAATACCAGCAGATTCTTTTTCATTATGATTGAATAGAACACATCAAGTTAAATAAGAAAAAGTATTTTTCAAGTATAAAGACAAATAGATCTGAGCTTTTCGCTTTCATAAAGTTTGTTATTTATACTTGTAAAATATTTTTTCTTATGTAACTCGATAAGTTTTATCCAACTATAACGACTTCGAACATATTACATGTGCTGGAACTGCATTATAAATTCAAATAGCTCAGTCTGCCCACGTCTCAAGCAGATCATATTTTAAATTTTGTTCTCTTAGCAGTGAGAGTGTCTATTTGATCCGAATATGGTCAGTCTACTTGCATATCAGTACAAGACATTCCTTTGTAAGACACAATGAAATCTGCTTTGAAGTCAGGAATGTAACGTTAAAGTTGATGAGTGAACAAAACGTCTATAGTAATTATGGATATATCAACACCGCTAACTGCTTTTAATCCAGAGGCGTGTGAATAATGCAAAAGAAACTAATTATCGTTGGAGGATTCTTTTGAGTTCATTAGCATTACCGGTCTCAACGTTAATAGTTAAAAGTATACTCTCTACGTAACTGTTATAATTCAATTGAAAAAGTACTCGATCAATGTAAAGAATAAATTACTATGACTTGAAGTTGTTTTGCGAGAATTGATTCAGTCTACTTGACAGATTCTTAAAGTATCTCATCACAACAAAGGCAATACAATAGTATATTAAAATTAAAAACATGGTTTTCTTAGAAAAAGTAATTTTTTCTTCAGAAAAATTCGCCTGCATGGATAATTACGTATTTAGTATCTTCAGAAATTTACTCATCACTGTTCGATTAATACGAATAGATTTCACAGATTATTTTATTTTTGGCTAATATATTCATTTCCTTTCTCAATTAATATGTAATTAATTAGAATAAAATTAAAGCAAGCCATGCAATATAAATACTATTCAATTGCTGTAAGCACAGATGAATGACAAATTATATCGTTGTGTGTTTGCATAATTTACTATACATCCTCATATTTTAGAAAAAATATTCACTAGTGTTCATAAATTTTTTTCTCTAAATATTTATCTTGCACCTACAGGCACACACATTATATTTAAAACAACAAATATAACATTATTCTATTTTCTAATAATGGAGAGCAGACTTTCAATAACATTCATTTTCTCAATAATCTTTAAAAACACTTCATACTTTCATTTGATTCCCTAAATAATGTGTTCGATTGAAATAATTCGATTATATTTTTGAATTAGTTATTCCGTTACGTTAGATTACTAATGAACTTCGATACATCTTTTCATTTTATATTTTAAATATCATCACTTATTCTAATTATTCCTGTGGTGAATATTTTGTTCAATAATCTATGCACTCAATTACGTATATTTCATCAAGTTTTTGCACAATGTATGTGTCTCACCAGCACTTGTTTGCATTTGACGAATATGTTTAACAATCTCCATCAATAAAATTATCTTTTTTTTGCGATCAATAATCTCCAGAGTATAATGTCGTTTTATTTTCATTCAATGAATTTAAATGAAATGATGTATTTCAAGATTAGACGATATATTTACTTTTGAAAGCGTATATTGTAGAAACTACCAGTTATGTAAACATCGAAAATCTCCTATAAAATGCACTGCTATCATGAGAAAATACTAGCTAAATTGGATAAACGATATTCATGTTTCAATTCATTATTCAAGATCAAACAATTCTAAACTAGGCTTTGCATGAATGAATACACTTCATTTAAATCTAATTGTCATTATTTAGAACTCATATACATTGTTTTCTATACTTTTCGTTGAGAAAATATTTTTCTACACAGAGATCTCTAGTGCAGAATGGTACTACTTCATTATCGTATGTTTGAAATAGAATGATCACCTATTAAAATGATTCTAAGAATGTATCAGAATGCATAACCTAAATAAATATTAATCAATAACTTGGATAATATCATCGAGAAAGCATTAAATCAATCTTGTATTTATTGTAAATGATTTGATAATAAAACTTTTTTTGTTTTGGATTACATTGTAAAATGCGACAAGTGACAGATTTTTCTTATTATTCATTTATGTATGGTTGAATAGAGAATGAAAAGCTGATCACAAACAACAGTTTTTACTTCAAACTGAACACTTTTTTGTTGCAATTATTATATTCTAATTTAACATGAAAAGGCTACGTAACAAAAAGTTATTAAACTAAGTTTAGAATTTGGTAGAGTTTAGAAAAAATGTTGTTCATTAGAGATAATCGCAACATTATCAGAATTATCTGGTCATAAACTACAAAAGTGTATCTTTTATTTTATTTTCAGATTTACATTATTATTATAGTTCAACATCAAGGCAAAAAAAAAATACCATATTTGGAATCAATACAAAGAATAATGTTAGAACATAAATATTTTAATAAAAAGTATTCATTAACTAGAAAACAAATGTGTTTCATTCAATGGTTTCCTTCTCATATTTTACCCCATGTCTCTTGAGGGTTTTTTTTTTCTTAAAAAGTATTGTCCTTGAAATATTTATATTCTATCGTAGTTCTTTGTATTCATTCAGAATATGGTATTCCTTTTTTTGCTCTAAAATTAAAATGTTATGATAAAAATTGCTGACAACGATCTTATTCTTGACAAACTTATCTACTTCTGCCCATTGAACACGAAAATACGACATCATCCTGAAAATAAAATCAAAGTCTGAAAAAAATTTAACACGCACCTTTGCAATTTATCGCTGGATGATTTTGATAAAAAAGACAGCTGTCCTTATCTGTTGTTACAACAAAAATTTATAACGATTAACAGAAACTCATACTTTGAAGCATGTTGGGACTAGAGGCTATTGGATCTAAAACTTTCAGACGTAGGTCTGCAATCAACATGACGGGCTCTAGTTGGAAGTATCTCTATTTGAGAATATTCTTTTAAAGTCTACGAATGTTAAATCTAATTTAATAATACTTTTCTATTCAGTTTTTTTATGTTGACTTACAACACAATCTTTGCAAAAATTTTACAAAAAAAAAAAATGAAACAGAAATTCGATCATTTCTATTGAAAAAAAGCTACTTCATAGTCACAAAGACTACTTTCATGGTCATTCAAATTTTCTTGCATCAAATAATGATGAATTTGAAGTGAAAGTTGCATATGCGTGACCAACTTTTTATGATCTATACAACCATACATGAATGAGCAAGAAAAAATACGATTCGAATTGGCATTCCTGACACTTTATATCTCTGATATTATCCATAATTATTACGCATAAAATGAACCACACGGGATGAACTGTAACTAAGACAAACATAAGAGAATCGACTCTAAGA
>CAJNOP010000006.1:3658126-3703517 GCA_905250075.1 Rotaria sp. Silwood1 | reverse complement strand
ATATATAAGCAACACTATTCATAAATTAAATCATATAATATACAATAGAATGAAAAAAGAAAAAAAGAACTATTGAACTCCGAGGACATGTATAGGACCGCTTGTGTGATCATGATCATTTTGTCAATTGCTTAAATGCCTATATTATATCTATATCTATATATATACATGTATGTGTGAGAGTTCATACATCTATTCAAGATAGCCCTGCGGCGGCAGTGTTCCCATTACTAGATCGAACATACACATACATATTTTCAATTTTTATTGTCAATCAATAGGGTCGTAGGCACAACTATCGAGGATACAGATCATTGAACGCAAAGAGGGTGATGAATTGCCTGTGATTTGTTCTATGTTATGTGTATGTGCGAAAGAACCTCTAATTGCCGGTGGTAGTTAGAATAATAGTAGTTGAGATATGAGAGAGAGAGAGAGAGAAAAAAAAAGAGAGAACGACGATTCAATGAACATCGAAGAGTGTATATACGTATGTATGTCATTCAACTTAACATAAAAAGCAAGGGTAACTTTGTCTATTTGTTTGCTTTTTCTAGTTTTTCTTATAAAGATATGATAATGTATGACAAGTGTCATTAGATAAAGTAATTTTAGTCTTTTTTTAATGCTTTTCTTATTTAGAAAAATCTTTTGTTTGAGTTTTCTTAGATTCAATTAGTTCTTATGCAAGAGAACATCATTAAAGAGATCAAATTTTCATTTTATATAGATTATAAATATTAACCCTGGAGGTAAAACTAGAGAAAGATTTTCGATTAGACAAATGATCTATTTGTATAATATGTTTGACCGAGGAACTAGTATTCATCGATTTTCCTTTTTCTTTTTTCCTTTTTTTTTTCTTCTTTTCTCTTCATATATGCATGTGTTTATCGAACTAGTTGTGATCATTCTTAGCGGCGCAACGTCGATGGAAGAAGGTAAGAGAAATACATATATATATATACATATGTATACATAGAGTGGCATCTAATGATGCCTATAAGGAAAACAGCAGCTTTTGTACAGAGAAATAATTTAGATGTTGATTAGGATAGTGTTAGATCTTTCTTTCTGTATCTGTCCCGGAAGATGATGAGATCGTATACGTTTTCTTTTTTTTTTTTGTTCCGTGTATGTCGATGATGATGATTGCCAGACAGTCAGACAACGAATCTTTTTATCTTGATACGTATGTATAACGTTGTTTGGACTCGTAAATCACATTTGGTCGAATACATATATACAAGCACTAGTGTAAGAGAAAAAGAAAAGAAGAATATAAGAATATGTCCCTTGAGCAGCTGGTGCTAATCAGAAGTAGTTTGCGTGTATTTTCAGTTAGTTCAATGACTGGATCATTAGAGATCCATCTGCGAAATGAGCCGATCAATGAATGTTAGCAGTTGAGAACGATTAATTTATTTTCTATATGCATTTGACCACGCCCGTCTGTCAATGGCAACAAACTTTCATATGTGTTCAAATGATTATTGACGATGGACATCTTGAAAAGAAATATGTCTTATTCGATTCTCATAATTGAATAGTGAGTGATCAATGATCTAGGTGGGTGTATGTATAGAAGTGCTGTCATGACTATTGTCATTTCGTGTACGTTTTTTTCCCTTCTACATATATATATATATATATGTATGCACGAATACTAAACTCAACAGCTGGAGGTCAATGATGGCACTCTACCATCATTTTTCTTCATTGCATGTCGAAAACGATGATGTTGTTGTTGATGATGATGGTGATGACAATCAGCATCCTTCATATATACTAAACATTTATCGATGACACGCACACATTTCACATGTTTTTTTTTTTTTTTATTTTGTTTAAACTATTGGAGTGAGTACTAACAGTTGGAATTCGAACATATGTGTGAAACCTTGTTCATGGTACAGCTGACTTTCTCTATGCTTGATTACATCGTCAATCAATCTATGCGATTTTGTTTTCCTTTTTTTGAAAAAAAAAAAAAAGAATCCGAGAGAATTTCCGGCTTTACTCAAAGAAAATGAATTGTATATATAAATATAAACAAAAATAAAAGCAGGTGAAAGTTGATTGATACATATATACACAGACACATACAACTAACCATCTGCATTCTATTCGTGATTATTCTATCTATTGAAGAAAGATCCTTTTGTCTATTCTACCCACTAAAGAGCATCATTTCCGTTATCATGTCTCCTGTTGCGTACTTCTATCATAAAGATTATAAAGAGAAAAAAGGTCACGCAAACACGTAGTCTAGTTCATATTTTTCAAATCGATGATGTAGTCTCAATGCATGCGTGTGATCCACAGGGGACATTCTGGTATTTTAGATAGAATGATCCCATTATTTTGAACTATAAAATAAGCATAGATATATATATATACATCGAGAGAGAGAGAGAGAAAGCACTAAATGAACCTGAGAAAATCATTATTATACATATCAGAAATAGAAAATAAAAGAATATTCAATGATTAATAGGATTTGATTTGGTCAAGATACTACTGACAGTTCTTTCTTGTTCCTATTCTCATGTTCTAGAATATAGACAACGTATGTATATTCATATATGCCAATGTTTGTTGTCTTATTTGTCTACATATCTATTGATATATACATTCGATCATTTATTTTATTCGACAGTTATAGTTTATGAGGCGGACAACAACAAACATTCATATATATATATATATGTGTATGTAGAAAGATGTGTCCATACATAGATAGATAGAAAACGAGATTTATAGACTCATAAAAATGTCATTTTACCAGATAGAACTAATCATTCTTGATAAAACATTAAAGATACATCTGACAACATATTCTTTCAATCAATATGAACATAAAGATTCGCTTTTTATTTTATTGACGTAAGATGGTTTCGTTTTGTAGTACCGTCGCATGCCATATGATCCTTTCTTATTTTGTTATAACATCTTCTTTATTATTATTGAGAAGATTATGGCTTCTTTCTCTCGTCTTATGTCATTCACTTATGAAATAAGTTTGACAAATGAATGCTCATCTAGACTATAGGAATAAAAAAAAAAAAAGAAAAGAAAAGAATTAAGTTCAAATGAAATGACACAGTGATGTTTTTTTTTTTTTTTTCGAGAGTCTAGTCTTATCTTTCTAAACAAAATCAAATGAAAGAAGGTCAAGTGGTAACTACTGTTTGATCATTCATAATTTACATGTAGCTGAACATACACATATGTAGATGGAAGAATCTGCAAAGTATCATCGGCTCGCATTCAATATAGTGATCAGAGAGTTATAAGTTGAATGTTCAAAACAGCTCAAGGCTACGTGAAATCATTAGATTTTTCTTTTTTTTGAGTGAAACAGAGAAAGTTGACAATTAGCTTCTGTATTCATATATATATATATATATCGAGTATATGTCAATATTTGATACAGCGTCTCTCTTATTTTGCCTTTCGATAATGATCGTATAGGTACGATAATCTTTCGTACTGAATAAAGTCGTCAATGGCGGCAGCACTTGTACATTTAATTTCGACATAGCGAGAGAAAGGAGAGAAAAGTAAATAAGACATCGAGTATGTTTGAACAGTTTAAGGTACTCGCCGAGATGATCGAAGGAGACAGAGAGAGAGAGAGAGACAGAGAAAAAAAAGAAAAATGACGATCGATCGAGTATGATCCGTGTGAAAACAATGAATACAAGGATACCCTAGAAAAGTCAGTTTGATATAGAGATAAAGAACTGCAAGGATGTGTGATGCAATATGATATGAACATGTTTACTAAAAAAAGAAAAAGTAAGTTCCTTCTTTTCTTCTTAAGATGGATGAAGCCATGAATGTTAACTAAAGTGAAAAAAAAAAATTGATAAGATGATTGTGTCAAAAAACGTAAAGTAAATTGAAGATTATATATAATGAGAAAAACTAATTTAAACTTTGCTTTTTCTCTTGTCTTATTATCCCAAGTGAGGCATGAACATCAACAAGTGTGCTCGCACATTATAAGAATGATGATTTCTTTTTTTTTTGTTCGTAATGGTCAATGGTCATCTAGGGAATTACATTCAACACATCTACTATTGACCAGTTCTTTCATTTTTTTTTCTTCTTTCTTTTTTTTTTGCTTGCACTCTCTTATCATAATTATTCAAATGGTTCATATTTCTCGGCTTAACGCGACGATAGTTGTTACTGAACTATTCTTTTTATATTCGTGCCGGTCGAGACGGAAGGAAATCTGTTGTGTGACTTGACATAATTGTGATTTAGCATTCGTTTATGCTGTGTCATCATTTCATTTATGTTTCTCTCTACATATATATTACGCTAGGACACGACACTACAGTTATATGTTTTTTTTTTTTGTTAGTTGGTTGTTGAAGCATACATTTACAATTAGCTGTTCATTCCCTTTTCTTTGTGCCTGCCTGTCTGAATGTCTGGACTGTCTGTCTGTCTGAACTTGAACATTATACTTGTCATGCGACAACGACTACGACAAGTACTTGTTCTATTCATATTCGAATTGACTACTAGTAAATTTTTTTCAAGTGTAGACATAGTGAAATATGAGTAGTGCCGAGTAGTAAAGTCGAAATTAAATTGACTTTCACTTGCGTCATATATTTGAAACAGAATAAGATCAAGTTTACAAAGGTATGTTTTTTCTTTAAGCTAGATCGACACATAGAATGCTGTTTCTTTTAACTATATATATATATATATGTGTGTGTGTAGGTATATATAGATATAAATAGATGATAAATTGAGGCACAGTGTCACGTCATCAATAAAAACGAAGTGTTGATCAAAATCGCACTTGCGTCATACGTTGTATATTGACGTTTGGGTTTTTTTTTTGTATCATTGTATTTAAACATCGACATGCCCCTATGACATATTAAATGGTCATTATGATGATGGTGGTCAGTCGCCGCCATCAGTAATGGTTATATGAGAATGAAAAAAAAAAAAAAAGAAAATGAAGAGACGCTTGGTGCGTTAGTTGAAGCGTGAACATTGTTTCTTTTTTTCTTTGACAGTTTTATTCAAGACATGGATCAACATGAATTGTTACAAAAGAAAGATGAACATGTGTTGACGATGCCACATATACACCTACTATTTATCATACGGGCCAATAGACACAGTGTGTATACATAACCCTAGCCGTAAGGCATGTTGTTGCATAGATCACATTCTTTTTTTTTTCTTCTTTCTCTCTCTCTCT
This sequence comes from Rotaria sp. Silwood1, assembly GCA_905250075.1. Taxonomy (NCBI): domain Eukaryota; kingdom Metazoa; phylum Rotifera; class Eurotatoria; order Philodinida; family Philodinidae; genus Rotaria; species Rotaria sp. Silwood1. The sequence goes on along the minus strand of CAJNOP010000006.1, from coordinate 3,698,281 downwards.
CTTTCTATACCTATTCTTCTTTTTAATAAAGCTTACCTGTAGGCAGTCGGTCATCGGTTGATGGAATGCTAATTAAAAGTGAATCCCTTTTGCCCCCTCATTTCTTTTTTTTTTTCTTCTTCTCCTTTTTACTGTTATCTGCTTTATACATAGACGACGATTCTCATTATGATGTTTATTTCTGTTGAACAGCCGTGCACAGAATGAGTCTTTTTTATTTCTTACTTATCTGTTCAATTCCAACAGCATGTTGTTTATTGTTCTCTATAGAATCTCCTGAACGCACGGCATGTCATCGTCGTTGTCGTACACCTGATATTGATTTGCATATAGGACAACATTGTATATGTGTGTCTGATTGCTGAACGATGACCTATTACCATAAATTAACACCGAATATAAGAAGAGTATGAACGGATAAACAAATATAAGTCGCACCCACGTGTGACGACAATATAGATATATTATAGAAATGATCAATTCATTCATTTATTTTTTTTTTCTTCTTATATTTGTATGTACCACAACAAAGATAGTCTAATATTGACATCGCATAAATTCGATCAATTGAATGCCAATGCAATTCTCTCTTTGACATGTGTCAAAAAAAAAACAGATAGAAGAAAAGTATAACGCGGCATCGGCATTCCTGATCTAAGGCCAAACATATATATATATACACATCTATATATATATATATGTATGTTGATGTGTATGTGAGAGTATATCACTATCACTTCTGTCTGTTTTAGATCTTTGAGAAGATGTCCTTCTTATTTATCAAACGACAACAACAACGATAACATACATATATTAATGAAAAATCTTTGTACATAGAAAAATTTCTCACAATTTTTTGACAATGTTCTTTTTATTTATTCTTATCGGTATGTATTTATTTTAGATTTTCGATTCAATCTAATTCATATATATATTTTTTTTTTATTTTTTTAGTTTCACCATTATTATCATATTCATCATTATCTGATGAATGGCATTCAAAATCTCAATGTACTCAAAAAGAATTTGCTAATCATATGGATATTAGTTGTAATTCTAATGAATTTATTCTAATTGGTTGGTCACATTATGGTACAAAAAAACCTTTAGGAATACATTCATTAATAAAATCAGAACAACAACGGTATTATTTTATTTAAATATTGTTTTCTTTTTTGTTATTAAAGTATTGTTAATACGATTAACAAATTTAGGTGTGAACCATCCGAAAGTGATTGTATTATGGATTATACACATAAAATAGCTGAACTTTGTAATGGTGTATCAAAATGTGAAGTTATTCTCACACAACAATTTATTCATAAATGTTCCGATGAAGCTACTTATTTATTTATATCTTATCAATGTATTAATAGTAAGTTTTGAAAGACAAAAAAAAAAATGTTCATTGAGTACAAAAATTATTCAACAAAGCCTTATTTTCAATATTTTTTCTTCTGTCATAAGCATTCGAAAGAATTCATATAAAGAAAATAGAAATTATTATCGATGTTGCAAAGAGAAAAACTTCAGAAAACTAAAAAATCTTAATTTTGTTTAGTCTACATATAACAATAGAATAAATCATCATCTACAAAAATAAAATATTGCTGAGATAAATGATTTTTATTAAAGGTCAAAAAATAGTTTTTCTATGGGAAATGAAAGAAAAAAAAACAACTTATGAGAGTTTCTGTAAGATTGCAATATCTCAAGTACAAAATAACTCGAATACGTCAAATGCCTTAGAAAATTCTTTACTTTATAGTTCTACGTAGTCTACAGAAAATTTTAGATGTTGAAAAAAAAAATAGTTTTCTGGTGAATTCTTTCTTGCAACGTAAAATTTCATATTTAATAAAATAAATAATATTTTATATATTTAGATTCAACTATTGTTGACGTATGCTCAAAACAAAGTATAATATCATCAAATGGTCTTAATCTTATTAGTCCATTATTTCCTAATGAATATCCAAATAATATTAATTGTACATGTAGAATTGAACCAGTAGAATTAAATAAACAATCATTATCAATCAATATTGATGTTGAGGTATAATAAAAAAAATTGTGTAGTAATCTTTGTTAATAAAAACAAAAAAAAATATTCTTAAAAAATTTTCAAAGTATTATTTTAAGTTTTCCAATCTAAGAATTTATATCTTGATGTTTTTTTTTATCGAATATCAATTAAATGTTTAATTATTTTTCTTATACAAATTAGTTTTTTTCTCATTTGTTTATTTAGAGTCTTTCGTTTAATTTACAAGATAATGATTATTTATCATCATCAAAATCATTATCTTTATCAGGCACAATTCCATTTGGTGCATCTTTATTTAATGAAAAAAATTCTCTTCATCTTACATTTACAACTGATGAAACATTAAGTCAATCAGGATTTTGGATTCGTTTACATGGTATTTATATTAATTAAAATTTTAGTTTTTGTTCAAAAAAAAAATTTTTTTTTCTCTTAAGGTTACCATCAATGTAATAATGATGAATATACACTTGGTTCGAAATGTATAAAAATCTTTCAACAAAAACAAACATGGAATAATGCACAAGAAAAATGTTTATCAATTGGTTCACATTTAATACATTTAAATGATATTGTTCAAGAAAAAAAATTAACATATTTTCTTTTAACAAATTATGAACAACAACAACAACAACAACAAACATCATTTTGGATATCTGATCAACAAGAAAATTATAATAGTAAGAAGAAAAAAAGTATATATAAAATAGAACATTTATTTATTTAAGTTCATTCATGGTGGCCATGGAGATTATCATTAAATGAAGGAAAATGTGTTTTACGTACACAAGATGGTTGGATTAAAAGACCTTGTGATGAACTACAAGCATTTATATGTGAACGAGATATTAATCGACAATCCATACCACTTACTGTTCGTTGTGGTAATGCTCAAGCACCATTATCTTCTACTATCATTATAACAACACCATCATCATCATCATCACCACCACAACCAACAACAACAATTATCACTAGTACACGACGTCCAACTGTTTCGTTTATTCAACCTCCTATTGTACATGAAGAAATTCCATCATCAATTTATAAACCACATGATTTTCTTTCATCAATTAATACTCAACAAGTCGAACCAATAATTGAAACAAAAACAAATTCAATTGATCCGAGTAGATTATATTGAAGAATTTAAAAATTAATTGAATTTGTTTTTTTTTTTTTATTTTAGATATTCTTGCATCTATATTAGGTGGTGTAGCATTAGCTATTTTTTCCGTAAATATTATTGTTTGTTATATATGTAAAAGGTATAAGATAAAAATTTTTATATATCGAAAATTTCAACTAGTTTGTTTTTGTTTAGACGTACACAAAAACCATCAAAATGTAAAACACCAATTGAATCTCAATCATCATTTACACATGAAGAATTACAACGTAGTCTTATGCAACATTTATATCATGAACAAACAAATACAATATCATCAACATCAACATCATCTTCAAAACATTCACAATCAAAATCAAATGATACATCAACAACAACAGCAGCTAATGTTAATCTTCTTCAACTATGTTCTCCACCTCATCCATCAAATTCTTCACAATCTTATATAACTCGTTCAAATGCTCCTGCAACAGCATTATGTTTTCGAAATCCACATGCTGCTGTACATAATAGTGGTGATCCAATTGATTATCATTTTTATGAAACAATACCTTCGGAAAATACAAATTATAATGTTTGTACTGCACATAGTGCTTTTAAACCTGTACTTCAATCAAATTCACATACAATTCGACCATTTCTTCCACGAACAAATATTTTTTATCATCCTCCAGGCTTGACAAAACAGTCTTTTGATACAACATCATCATCAACTACAACGACTTCTGCCGTTTTAATGCCTGTATGTTGCCATCATCATCATCATTTATCACAGTGTTCAACAGGAACATTAAGACAACATATATCTCCGCGTATAATTCCACCACCTCCACCACCAATCACTGCTGATGAACAAACATATATGGGTTCAGAAAGTATCGTATAAAACAAATGATGTTTTTTTTTTTTGTCAATATTACGGTGTTGTCAGATGATTTTAATAACAAATTAAAATTATAGATCAGAATCACTCACGAGTTGTTTTTGTTTTCTTTTATAATTGTACTTTTTTTTTTTGTTGTTGTTTTCTTTTGCTAATAATTGATCTCTTCTTTTTTTTTTTTTTTTTCTTTTGCGTTTATTCTCTATTTTTGTTACCGGTCCCATGTCCTCTGCAATAAAGATTATTAATCACTTCTTTTTTTTATTAATCACTAATGAATTTCTTATTTTAAACAATGATCATATTAGAAGAATGACATTAGAGTCATATTTTCGATGTAAGTATGACACAAACTGTAGTATTCACTACTTCCTTGATGGATCCCAAAATTTTGCACCCGATAGGCTCTAGCAGCGATGCTAGCTAAAATATTGATATGTTTATGAATATCTTTGAATTAAATATGCATGAATATTATTTTATGTTAATGATAGATAATTTTTCAACACCGGCTAGAATCGACAAAAATGCAAAGATCGAGACAAAGACTTTATGATCGATTTCTTGATATGAACATAATTAATTTTTGTCAATTATTTTTATAAAGAAATGAATCTAGTTTTGTTTTATTTATCGGTGATAAAACGAACATAAAAAGAAAAGAATAATGTTTACATGAATGAGGAAATTGTTATTGAACATACTTATCATCTTTTACATAATGGTACATTGAAGAATACTTTAAGGAGTATAAAGTGTAACACAATATTCATCACATCGAAAAACATAAAACTTAATCACTTATTTTAGAAGATTATTAACACAGTTTGTGACTAAAGTCAGTTCAATAAGTCTATTTTATATATTAATAATGATTTCTCAATTTAACTTTATTTTATATTGACTATAAATGTAAAGTTTTATTTCGATAGTAGATATTTCATGTTGATCAATTAATTTTTCTGAAAATAATTGTATTCACAAGTAAAATCAGTTATACAATGTATATTTTATCATTTTGATCGAATGTATCTTTAAGTTTTAGTATAAATATATTCTATATTTCAGGAAATACATATTTAGAGAAATACAATAATGTTTAAGGACTCTATAAAAATAAAAAATAAAATCTGGACTAAAAAAAAGAAAAGGTCCTTTGATAATATGATTCTGAAAAACTTTGACTAGATTTTGTTTTTTTCGAATAAAACATGTTGTTCATTATGATTTCTTGTTTAATGTCCATTTTGTACTAATAATTTTGGCCATTCTTCTTCATATTCTGATTGCATTGTTATATTTTCTACTCGATTAACCATAGCACCAAGGCGTGTTTGTATTTGATTATTTTGTTGATTGAATTGTTGACAAACTGTTTTAAGATCTTGAAAAATTGATAATAATTGATCGACATTGATATTTTTTGAAGTAGTTTTTAATGATGATAAACGTGCATTCCATTTATTTTCAAAACTATTGATCATTGCTTTGAGTTCCCTAATTATATAAGGAAAAGAAAATAAATCATCTAAATACTATTTCATTGAACTTACAATTCTTGTATACGAATTAATTCCTTAACACGTTGTTCAGTCAAGTAATTTTGAGGTTGTTCATTCCAAGAATCTTCAGATTGTTTGTTTGAAGCATTTTGAACAGTTTTAGGAATATGTAGGTTTCCGTTTTGTTGTGAATGATACACTAATGACCAAAAAGGTTGAACAGGACATCGTTTACCATCAATAAGAATATATTTGTCATTGAGAATTTTCGTTACAGACGAATTAGATTTAAAATCCAATCGAACAATATCAACTGGTTTTCCATCTTTATCATAAAATCGAACAATTTTTTCGAGACCTAAATAGTTATGTCTCAAGTCTTGTGCTAATTGTGCACATATTAGATTGGATGGAACTTGTAAAGCGATTAATGATTGTGTTGATGATTGAATGGAATATTGTTCATCACCAATTAGAATATAATTGTCTTGAAGAAATCGCTTAGCAATATCAACTGATTTTAAATCAATTTTAATTGCATCTATTGAATTTTGATTGTCATCTTGAAATTTAATTTGAGAGACCTTTTGGATACCAACATATTTTTCTCTCAATGTTTGTAATAAATTTTGTTCATCTTTTTTGAATGGGATATTTGAGAAAACCACTGATTGTATGCATATTTGTGTTGATAAAAAAGATTGTTGCTTCGAAGACATTGTATCTAAGAAAAATGGCTTTTGTCATAATGGTTCTCGTTTAAATACTGTTTTCAAACGAACGAAGTTACTCAATAGTAGTGTAAGAAAGTGAAAAAAATTATGAGTGATAGCATATTTCCTATATTATCAATGAAATAACGAAAATGATGTAATATTGCAGTATACTTTATTCATACGTCAGCGAAGAAAAGGAAAGAAAAAGAATTGCACCATCACTATGCTCAAACAAAATAAATTGATGTTTGTAGGTGTATTGAAATTGGACAAGCCGCGATTTCGTGTCTTATTCCGTTTGAGCCTGAAGCATACTTGGACTATGGAGTGACTGACTTTCGGGAAGGTCATTCCTAGGCACGAAATCAACTCGATACTTGTCCTTTTTTTTTCACTCGTTTCTTTTGTTTTTATTACTTCTGTTTGTTACACGTCATGATGTTTTTCTTTCACGTTCTAGAATTATGACTTTTCTTTTTTTATTACTCATGAATCACGTGTGTATTCTCACAGATCTTTTCGTTGTTGATGTTCACACATTTAGTCATTGGTTTCTTCCGAATAGATATATAGAAATAAGATTTACTTTTAATAAATATTATGTCCATGACACATATCATGATTACAAAATATTTGCATGATAGTTATCTTTATATATTGTAAGATGAATATACATGCATTTAGAAACGATGAACTTTTTTTAGAAGTTTCAATCATCCGAATAAGAATGAAATTCTTCAAATGTGATGTTACTTGTTAATAAATTTTCTTCTTATATAGCAGAAGTTGTATAAGATGGATAACAACGTTTACATGTTATTTTCACTTTTATATTTTATTTAAATATTGTCAGTTTCTATAAACAAGTACAAATCTTAATTGCTGATATTTTGGAATGATTTTATCGTCATGATTTCAGTCATTTTATTGATATAGTTTAGTATAAGAATCTAATAAATAAACAACTTATTCATTAAATATATTTTCTGTTAGTCTTTGATAAATACTGAACTCTTGATTGTATTATACATAAAAATCATCACTTGGGTTTCAGTAAACAAACTTTTCTCAAATAAAAAAAATCTTTTTTTCAAACGAAAATGTTTTATTTTAAACAAAAATATTTTTTTTTAGGGAAAAAAGAACTTTTTTTCGAACAAAACGTTTTTTTTTTAAATCAATATAGCAAGGCTCTATGATTCACAGCCAATGTTCATCCAGAAAGAAAAAAATAAAAGAAAATTCTGCAAAGTAGGAAGTGCTTACGTTCTAGTTTATGTAGTTCTTCTTCAATTTGATACACTTTTACTACCAAATCAGTAACTCGGTTGAGATACATGGTAAATTGTGTCGGAGAATCGATGGGTGAACACGTATATAATGCTTGACGAGCTTTATGTAGTTCTCTTTTCGTGTCGATTTCTTGACGTTTTACTTGTAGAAGCTCAAACCAAAACCAAATTATTAAACTTCTGTTAGTCAAGTATGGAAAAAAAACAAAAAAAACTACGAATTATTCTAACGAGCAAAGACTCTTGAAAACAACTGCCTGACAATATTTTCGAAACATTAGATAACAGACCTGCTCCATGAATAAATCTATAGCCATCGGCAAAGCTTTTAAATTAAACTCACACATTTCATTAGTTATCGTTCTTTTTATAGCTTCAACTCTGTCTTTATTTTGTATGTTCAGTCAATTGTTTTGTTTATGAATGTTCAATAAATAAATAATAGTGCTTGTTCTCTCGACGAGAAATAAAACATATCAACTTACGATATGACAACAGCAAGGACCTTCTTTCTGTGAAAAATCATCAATAGATGAATATAGCTCAGAAAACAGAGACATTTGTAAAGACTATTAACAATAATTGAGCATAAATAACACCAATTTTAATATCGAAAATGATACCAACAATGAAATCCGATAAAAGCACGAATAATGATAACGTAGAATCACTAAAGGGTGGTTCATAACTGACGTCTAAGTGAGAGACAAGAAGTATAATTTTCTAGTCATTGAGTATTCAGTGAAACTTTGTACGATGTATTTATTTGTCTTGCTTCGATTCACGAATATCAGGATTATCAAACTTAGATTTTCATATCGAATTGTACTATTCTTCAATTCAATTAGTTTTTCTCTTTATATTTAACAAGGAATTAGATTTGACTTTAACATAGATTCGATATTTTATGAGTCTTATAATCACCAAGCGAATGACAATGTCGACAAAGATTTTGAAATAATAATCAAAATATGATAATAAATTAATAGATAATGTACTAAAATATGAAGAAGTATATTTCTAATTGTTCATCAGAATCTATTCCGATTGCATAATTAATAGTTATATTCAGTTGTTTCGTAAATGCTGTTTTTATTTTGACAAACCATCATTGGTTATTTTTAAATTGTTTGATTATTGTAAACGACCATGAGTAAAATTTCTCAAACTCTGATTGAGACTAGCCAATGTGATTGGCGGTAAACGAACAGTTAATGATGGTGCCGTTCTTTGTCCAACATTGGTAGTTCTTACAATTGGTAATGGTACAAAAGATGTCGAATGATTATGTGTCATGAATGTTTCATTCGAATAAAGAAATATTTTAGTATATGTTAATCCATCAACAATACAGGCACTTAATGCTGAACGAAATAAATTCATATCAGCTATATCGTACCTAATTCGAACGATTAATTTAGTATGTTAATATGAAAAAATTACCATTCATCTGTTGTATTATCATAACATTCAACATTTGATATTGTAGTTAAACCATTAAATCCACCAATAGTAAACACAAGATCATCAAGAACCTATAATAGATTTTCATATTATATAAATAAAAGAAAAATTAATAATAATCACTTCAATAGCAAAATTGCTTCTTGGATGAAACATATCAGTAATTGGTCGCCATGTATTCATGGTTGGATTATATCGTTCACCTGTACTAAGACGTGATGTACCATTGAAACCTCCGATAGCATAGACTGATCCACGATAAGCAATTACACCTTTTGTGATGCAAAATATAAATAAACAAATAAAATAAGTGCTAATAACTAACCAACACCACTTCGACGACTACGCATTGGTTGTATCATTGTCCATTGATTTGTAATTGGATTATAGTATTCTGCCGTTTGTAAACATTCTTGTCCATCAAAACCACCACAAATGTAAACTAGATCTGCATTTAAATATATACATCTATTGAGTATGGCAAAAGTTTTATGAAATTCTTTGTTTTGCATGTAACTATGTTCAGAAACATGATAAAACGTTGATCGTTATTTTGAATAGGTACATCATTGAATGTTCCACTCAAATCATAAGATCCGATTTTCATTGTTATATTCAATTTTAATAGACTACTAACACTGAACACGTGTATCATCTTGTTGTATCTTACAAGAAAAAGGTCGCAAAAGTTCTTTTTCTTTTTTAATTGATAAGAAAAATCACTTTTAATTAAATCAATCTTAGTTAAAAATAGACTGCTCTAGGCACGGTCAAAAAAATCAAAACGTTCATCATCCCACCGATACTTCCTAAGAAATCAGTACTTATTTATCCTCAGCGTATATTCATCATTTTCAGTTGAAGTCAAGTTCTCCTTGTATTATTTTGTTAAGTTAAATTCTTTTTTTATCATCCCTTTCAATAGTCAAGAAATTTTAGTCTAGCGATTTGTATATCGAGTTCACTGTGTTTAAACGATGAATTTGATAGCAACCCAGCAAAAAATTCTTTTTTTTTAAAGCGAAACATTCAGATCAATTGGCAAAGATGTTGTTTTTCCTTTTTGTATTTGAAATGAGAATGAGTAATAATCCTTATGCTTTGAAGGTCACATTATGTCTCGGATTACTTTCAAATATTATAACCAAAATAAATGAACAATAATTATCAAAACCAAAATTCAATAATGTTCGATTTTCTCTCATTTTTCTCTCTAAGAAACAATAAGTTACTATACGTACTCAGTTTCATTAGTATATTAAAATTTTTTCAATAGCTATAAATATTTAGTTTTGAGATCTAAATAAAGCATTCAATGATGCATCTTATTAAAAGAAAAGATCAACAGTTTATCATACTCCCAAGCAGAGTTACATACGAAATAAGAAATTTTGTAAAAATTTTGCCACACTTAGCATACAAACATGACAAAAATTCAATACTATTATATATATATTACCATTAAGTGTACATGCTGATGCGTCACTTCGTTGCATATGCATTGGAGAAATAGTTGACCATTGATTAGTTTCAAATAAATATTTCTCTGCTGTATTATGTCTTACATGCCCATTAAAACCACCCATAGCATATAATAAACCATTTAAATAAGCTACACTAACATAGCATCGTCGTTCATTCATTGGTGCTATTTCATTCCATATTCGATCAGTTAAATGAAATGTACGACATGAATTATAATATTCAGTACCATCAAAACCACCAATAACATACATTTTATTACCAACTGTAATACAACCATGATACGCACGTGGTGGAACTATAAAATATAAATATTCGATTGAAGAAGATTAACACATGAGATATGAGAAACCTTGATCTAGTGATGATCAGGACCAATAATCTTTGATTTCAATCAGGAAAAATTTTGATCCTGGTTTCGCGCTTAGTAATACATATACTAGCAGAATATGTGATATCAGTTTTTAGTAATGTCAAAGAGCTCGAGATACCTTGCATCACTCGTATAATCTCTAATATCCTTTATTTTGAAAATGCATTAGTTTTTAACGTTCATTAATACTTGATCTAAGCTGCATGTTTATGTGTTCGACAACTCTATTGTTTATGAAAAAAGGATTCATTCTGTTATCAAAATTGTAAAAGGAATATTCAATCTTTTTTAAGTGTTGATCCTAGTGCTTGCCTCAATTAAAAAAGTACTTTGATTCCGATTTCAGGATCATCTTGTACATATGTACCTTGATCTGTTGAAATCACTGTCCATTTATCAGCTCGAATATCATAAGCTTCGAGCATACTTGTTGCATTACCACCTGACCATCCACCATAGGCAAAAATCATTTCATGTGCATGTCGAGGACGAATAAAAGGACAATCAATATCTGTATCCTAAATATACAAAATACATTTTTCTTTTGAACGAAAAACTAATTATAACAAAATGAATGTTTCTTCATTAATGAAAGATTTCCTTTTTCTCCTACCATTATTCCATCATTATCTAATTTATATAATAATCTGAGTGTTTCACCAATCATGGGTTTACATTCATCATTATTTTTAATATATGGATGTTGTTTTATTTTACTCGTAAATAATTGTACTGGAATCAAACCAAGTCGTAAATTACGAATCAATTGTGTGATAAACTATTAATATAGAATAAAAAAAAAAAAGTATATGACTTCTATAAACAGAAAGAATGAACAACACACTGATTTTCGTTTTTCAATATCATAATCAATCCATTGAATACATGCATCAAATAAATTTTCTTCATTACGTATATTCAAATCATCATTTGTAATAAATTCCATAAGTCTTTCAAACGAAAGTTCTAAAAAACGTTTATTTATGTTTATTATTTTAATAAAATGCTTCCTAGAATAAAATTATGATATTTATATATCTAATTTTAAAATATTTTAGAAATATTCTTACATTAAATATTCATAAGTTACATTTAATAATTTTGAATTTGAATGTAATTTAGCAAAATCATATAAATGAAAAATATTTTCATAATTTAAATTATGCATAAGATATTCACAACAATATTGAAATAAACTTGTCATTTGACATAATTTTGCTGCATCAATTATTCTACTAACATTATCTAATGTTAATATACATTCACGTGTATAAGTAAAATCAAGTAAAGATTCAAGAGCATCACATTCGATATCTAATTGTAAAAATGGATTTTCACTATGTTGCATATTAGTAAAAGCCATACGAAGATATGGACTGGATGCTTAGAGAGCAAAATTTTAAAAAATTATTTCCAATTTTTAAATAATAGTATCATTCATTTACGTACCAGCTAAAATAAATCGATGAACAGGAAATTCAAGATATTCTTCAGTCATATCTTTTTTTGTTGAAATTCTTGCATCACATAAAAGATTATTTTTTCTTAATTCATTTAATATTTGACATGCTTCATTTGTAAATGCACATGTTCTTTTTCGATCACCTGAATGTGCATTTAAATCTGTCATTGTTAATGATGGTATTTTTCCACTACTACTACTACCACTACTGCCACGAGATTCACTTTTAGATCGTGTTCGTTTTAGCATGCTCTCGATGACTAATATTACCTATCACTGTTTTCATATTGTAAAAAGGAGTAAGGAATATGTCCTTGCAGATTCTGAAAAATTTATTCGTCTCTTTCACGTTGTCGCCGAGAGAAAAAAAATTAGAAAAAAAAAAGATGAAAATGAAAAAATAATTCAAGTTTTATATTTCGAATTAGAGAAGCGCCGAGAGATTTTTATCTCGAATATTTTATAATGGAAATTTATTAGTAGTTTATTGTTTTGTTTTTCAATCGAGTTGTCTATTTTTGAATTATATGATCTATCATTAAAAAAAAGCTATTCTATATCTTGTCGACGAAACAAGAACTGCTGAATATGTCAATAAAAATATTTTTTTTTAAAACTGTATCTATGATGATGTATGATAGTTTTTCAATTAAAGAAATCAGACATGCGAGAAAAGCATATTTATTTATATGAATTTTACGATATCTAATTTAGTAATAGACCGTTTTTTTGTATATTACGACCTTTCTTTTAGTCTGATGAAATATGTTATATACTATTGACAGATAAACTCGAACAATCCATACAAGAAAAATATTGATAATTCTTCTTTTTATTTTTTACAAAAAAATGTAGAATAAAAGAAGAATATAATCTATGTAGAACCATCGTTAGTGGAATTTTTTCAAAACTAAACTATGAGATACGATATAGTTACTATTCTTATCAACGAAAATATCTAAGTATGTAGTATCTCTTTTAATCTGAGAATTATGACATACTGCCAATATGGATTCTGTAACGATACACAAACTATTCAAATGTATCACAGTGAATGTAACTTTTTCTTTGTAGAACCGAACAAATTATTACTAATTGGAAGTATAATTCAATCAACTATGTTATCATCGTTGCTTAAACTAGTTGCTAAAGGTTTAAACCGTCACTAATCACTTTGTTCTAGACTGCGATTCGACATATATTTTCTATAATTCCTATATTTTTAAAAAAGTCCTATTTGTGTCCTACATTTCAATAAAAATTTCTATTTTTCCTATATTTTATCGAAAAAACGAGAAAATTTTCGAAAAACTGTAAGTTTTGCTTTTGTTCTAGTATAATGTTCAGATGTTGAACAACATCTATAGTGTGTTGTCATATATTTTGAACAAACTCATACATTAGGATGACATTTTTAAATAGTGTTGTTCAATACTGAATGCGCTAGTGGTTTTTAGCTTTAAAGATTGGTTTTAACTGATTTTCACCTTTTATGTTTCATCAGCATGAGCTTTTCAATTGACACTATTTTTCGAAAATTGATTAACAAACACGAAAAACAATTTAAATATATCTTTAGAATTTGAAAAATTAGACTTATATTGTATTCAATTGGTATTACTTAAAAACGATTTTTTCAGTTGAAAACAAATCGAATTAAGTTAGATCTTTTCTATTTTCTTGCACGAAAAAGCTTAAGTCTTTATTAGGCGATGCCAGGCGACAACTCTCGTGGTTTAGTATTTTTGTCTAAATTGTGTGGACTGTGTTCTTTGTGATGAGATGAGGATAGAGTTTTTCATCCTGTTGTATTTGTAATATTGTAGCACTCATTAATTACTGATGTTCCTAGAAAAATGGCGTTGGTCCAGAATCAAATTCAAGAGAACAAAAGGTCCAAGAGATTTCGTAATAGAGTAATTATGACGCCTGCATGAGGATGTGTCTTTTATTAAAGAAATATTGATCTATCATTTGTGACTTTTATACAATTTTACTCTGAATTTAATTCTGTACCGAATGGTATATTAACTAACTGAGAAACTATCTTAATATTCTGGTCCCTGGCTCTTCTGAAAATGCCGAAATTGAGAAGTTGCGAAATCAAGAGAAAGTTTAACCAATTCAGCTGAAAATTTCAGGCATGATTACTGTCATTGTGTTAAACGTTTAATAAAAGTTTCACATGAATGTAACTTCAGCTTCTAATTGGGCCGAATTGTCAAGAAAAAGTTCTCGGTCTTTTAATCATGACAAATAATATTTGGGTTATTTTCGTTTTATTCTTTCAAAGTTTATGGTCTCCTTTTTTTTGATTATTCATTGATTAGTGAAAAAGGTTCTAAAACTTTAATTAAAGTTCCTAATAATATTTGATTTAACTATTCATTTCAGTAGAAATGAATCAGACAAGAATCCTGATGACGAGCCCCCTGATCTTGCTTGTTTCATTAGAAAGATATCAAGTGAAGAAGTTAACAAAATCAGAAAATTTAAGCAGAAACAATGTATAATAAATCCTATATTTTTGTCATTTTTGATCGAAAATCCTATATATTAGACAAACTTGACCCTTTAAGGATTCATATTTTTTTAAAAATTCGCAATTGGAGGCCAGCTTTGTTAGTTTCGAGCTTTACCAATAGTAGTGCTTCATAAAGTGGAAAAAAAACATATTTATAAATACCAATTTACAAGACGAAGAAGAAAAAGAGATGGAGTTTGCAATCAATAAGACGTAAGACGGAATGTTGACTCAAACTTTTTCTCTGTATTTGTTCACGAAGGAAATAATAAATGTTACTTAAAAATTCCCTGAAAATTTGAGAAGACCTCAAGGTATACATAAATCGGTAAAATATACCGCTTCGACGATGAATTAAAACATTAATAGTTCCTCAGAGTGTCATCTATTTTAAGGTGTAAATTTCAACTGTTTTGTATAAGTTTTTTTCTTATAGGCCTCTTTCTTTGTAGTTAATTTTGAATACCAGAATATAACTTTAATCATCATTCTTTCTATTTTGCTTATCAGTAGATCTGTACGTGTTTCTTCTGTTTTGGCTTTAGTATATATGTATATGTGTATGCAAGCGCCACCATAAATAATAAAATAGACGGTTTGTTCAAAATTAGTGCTTTAGAAAGTTGGCCTTGTCCTTTGATCATGTGAATTTTTTCGTATTTTTTTTACCTTGAACTGATAAATATTTTTTGAGAAGAACGTAAAAGAATCCTGTTTTTTTATTTAGAATTGAATTTTTTTTCTTGCTGTTCTTATCAGTAATCAACACTAGCAAAAAAACAGTACTCTTTGCCATTCTATTAATATACATCAGACATCCACTTATTCAAAATGGATCGAATTCAATGCCCTATTTGCTTTGAAAACTTTTCGAATGAGAGAAAACCAATGATCATATGTTCAAATGGGCATTCCATGTGTCCAGGATGTTTTAATGATATAAAATCGTCAATGAAACCAGAATGTTCTATATGTCGTGACAGTTTATTACCAGTGCCTATTGTTAATCGTGACGTGTTAAATTTAATACAAGCTGTGTTTGAATCAATGGCTGCTATACCAGTAATCAAAACAGAAGAATTAATAGTAGAATCTAAACCATTTGGATATGGTGGTAGTGCTGATGTGTTTCGTGCACAATGGAACCGACAAACTGTAGTCATAAAACGTTTACGTACCAATACAAGTGATCCAAAACAATTATCTCAATTGAAAGGAGAAATAAGTATTCATGTTGGATTACGACATCCTTGTATTATTTCTTTATATGGATATACGAGTAATGGTGATGGTAGAGAAATTGTTATGGAATATGCAGAACGTGGTTCATTAAATCAAAACTGGAAAAATGTTGATAAAACACAACTCATCAATTGGGCAATCGATATTATTGATGGTCTACAATATTTACACAGTCGAAAAATTTCGCACAGGTATTTTAGTTCATTTCTTACAATACTTTGTCGAATCAGTATCTAAATTTTCATGACAATAATTTACTCAATATTATTTTATAGTCTTAAAAAAAAAAACTAGAGGTATTGCTTTAGATAGAAACTCTAAAGTAAAAATTCTTTAGAATTTATCAGAGGCGCAGGTTTTGCCGCTGAAAAAAAATTTGTTCAAGCGTAGATGAAAATCTTAAAACAATCTCATATGAATCTGCTTCGAACTTATTACCAGTTTGTGACTTCATTATGTGTTCGATGTTGTTTTTATTAGGTTTTCTGTTGAATGCAGCCATGCTTCGTCAATAAAGACTATGAAAGCAATACGAAAGAGACCAAAATAAACCACGTTTTTGTTTGAACAATAAGAATAAAACACTTATAAAGATATATACATACTAGTTGTAGACAAAGTAAGAACTTACTCGAATATTCCTCAAACAACATATTCGTCAGGAACATCTTTTTAAAAACTACCGTGGCGTAACAGCGGCACGCGTGATGTTTCAAAGATACTATCAAAGTAGCAGCTGTTGAATTTTTAGGAAGATTTTTCATTGCGTGTATTCGTATCTGATTGGAGTATCTACAAATCCAACACGCAGAATTGTGATGAATCTTATGAATTCAATTTAACATTGCTCCTATTTCGATACTTTTTATTAATAAATAAATCACAGAAGCTGTGTACGAAGCTTAGACTTTTCTAGTTATGTTTAAGTTGAAAGTTAAATTCAATTATTGAAAATTTATTTCAACTATTCAAGTATTTCGAATAGTTGAAGAAAGGATATTCAACTATTCAATAGTTTCTACTCCCTAAGTCCTTTCGCGGCATCCACACCAACTGTGATGAATAGTTGAATATCTAAACTTCATCTATTCAAGAATTGAATACTTCAACTTCAACTATTCAGTAATTGAATAATTGAATACTTCAACTTAAGTTTTGTAGTAATGGAATAGTTGAATACTTCAACTTAAAGTTTGCAGTAATGGAATAGTTGAATACTTCAACTTCAACTATTCAATACTTGAATAGTTTAACTCAACTTTCAGTTTTGACATGTATGCTTTACTATCGTTAATATCTCAAACATATAGACAAGGCCTTAGTAGTTAGCACGCTCTGATACAGTGAACATATGCCTTAGCACTAACTCGATTTCATTCAGTTCTGAAACTCTAAAAATTTTCGAACAAACTTGTCATCTACTGGGAACTTTCTATTGAAATTTTGAAAAGAATTCATCAAAGTACTCATGAAAAAGATCCATTTTATTTAAAATCAGCATTTACTCTTCAACAGGTTACTCTTTATGTGAATAATATATCCAGTAATTATAAAATAATTTCTAACATATTTCGGCTTACAGATAGCTATGACAATGACTTTTTGAATGAGAGTGTTGGACAAAAATATTTATGCAAACATACTAGAGATAAGATCATGTCTATATCATAACTCTAGTATATATGAACCAATGGAAGTCGGATTAATGTTTGAGATCAGGATTTATTGTCGTACGCATGAAACCAAAATATCGGTTTAATATCATAACGATTTGTAGTACTTCATCAAGGACAGCTACTTTTGCAAAGAACTGATACCTTTATCAATAATAATTTATTTAGAGATCTCAAACCCGAAAATATTTTAATTGCCCAAGATAATCGTGCAAAATTATCAGATTTTGGAATGGCAAGAGTATTAGCAACAATTCAGCATAATACATCAGGCAGTGGCACACCAGTTAGTATAACTATACATATTGTCATTTCTCTTCATTTCTTTTTCTAATATAGAAATATACAGCTCCTGAATTACTTGATCCTGATACTAAGTATGGTGAAGAAGTTGATATATATAGTCTATCATTGATTCTCTATGAAATGTTTTCGGGAAAAGTAGCATTTGAAAATTTGAATTCACATCAACTTCTTACTGCTGTTTATATGCATAAAAAACGACCTGGTTTTGACTCAACATTTCCAAAAAATCTTCGAGAAAAAATTGAACTTGGATGGTCTCATGAAGCAAAAGAACGTTGTACACTCGATGATTTTCTACAAGTATTACTAGAAATGAAGAATCCATCTAAAATAATGCCTGATAAACAAACGCCAGCACTAGGAAAAACTATTCCTGTATCAATGGTTGAACAAGCCGATAATACTCAGAAGAAATCATTAGCTTATTCACCAATCATAGAAATGAAATGGACAACTCAAAGTGAACGAACACAATTGTTAATCAAAAAAATGATAAATGATATGCGCAAGTCATCAACATTTGGAAAAAGTTTTTCTGATACAGTTATCAATGCTATGTTACAAGTACCAAAGCATTTATTTGTTGATATGACTCTCTATAAGAATGTTACTAAAACAAAAGATGATGATGAATGTCTTAAATCAATTTATAATTATGCACAAGCATTGCGTGCTAGTGAAACACAAAATATGAGTTCAACAGAAATTACTGCTATTCAATTGAGTTTAATACCGTTAAATTCTGGTGATCGTGTTTTATTTCTTGGAGCTAAAGGAGGTTATATTCAAACAATAGCAGCTCAAGTAGTTGGATTTCAAGGTCAAGTATGGATATGTTCACAAGATAATCAAGGTCTTAAACATGTTGAAAATGTTCTGAAAAATCATGTACCACCTATTCTTAGACAAATTATCAAATGTGTTTTAGTTAGTAATATTCAAGATGTACATCAAGTCAAAAATGGATTAGAACAACATTTAAAATCTACTGAACAATATTTTAATACTATTCATGTTTGTGGAGCTATATCACAGGATTCGCTTGAATATTTTCAACAATTTTTACAAGTCGAAGGACAACTCTTAGCACCAATTAATATTGATGAAAACAATCAAAAGTTTACTATTTTACATAAAACACGAGATCAAACTTCAGGTCAAGTTACTTTAAATAAACGAATACTTCAAGATTGGGGAATTATATTTGGATCTGTTCTTTAACAAATTCTTCAAAAGCTTTTTCTTATAACAAATAAAACATTACTTTTCTATATTTACCTTAAATCAGGAGACAATTTTCTATACGTCACGATTATAAAAAAAGAAAAGATTTAATTCCACTTATTTCATAATATTACTACAAATAATTTAATAAAAAAGAATTTTTTTTATTTGATTTTTATATTTAAAGAAAAAATCTTCATATTTTACTAATAATCTCAGCACTTTCCTTCATTTATACAAAACGATTAATTTAATTTTAGACAAGGTGCTTAAAGAAAGTTCATGATTACTTTTCTGTTTGAAACAAAGTTAAATTCGTTCGATTGCAACAAGTGTTACTTTTTTTTTTCACAACAAATAATTATCATGACAACTTCATTTTTTTTTTGTTTTATTCAAACATGTTCAAAAATCTTTTTTTTTCATAACTCGAAGTCATTCGTATTCCTTTTAATGGAATAATGAAAACAATTTCGATCATAATCGAATAACTTAGGTCTCATTCAGATTTTTTTTTGAAAATATAAGAATTGATTTTCAAAATGATTTTTTATGTAGTAATTTTATTAGAATTTTGCATTGAAATGAGTTTATCGCTTAATATGTAATTTTTTTTTTACAATATTAAATACTCGATAGTTTCTTTTTCCTTTTATTCAAAATAATACAGGCATCACAGATAGTGATCATAATCATCAATTTGATTCTAATTATTGAACTTTTTCATTCATTTGATACTTGTATGAATAGAATATGTTGAAAGACTCTAATATTACTGTACTATGCAAAAATGAATAATGTATTTGTTTCTGAGCATTAATATATTTCTCAAATAATAACAAAAAATACACAACTTTTTTTTTTTCTCAAATGTTTGATGAACAAAGAAAAATTGTAACTAATTTATTTCCTCTGTAAAATTTTTTCATCAATTTTTCCTAATGTTGTTCGATCATTTTGTACTAATTCAACAACATTTTTAATTCCACGATGAATTTCTTGTAAAATATCTTTAATTTGTTCAAGTTTTTCTTTATCAAAACGTAATGATTCATTTGAATTAAGTATTAATGACCATTGTATTGGAGCTAATAATGTTGGATTCATACGTATTTTCATGATTAAATCTTTTATACGAATATCTAAAGGTGATTGAGATAAACTTTGTAATGAATGAAGATTTGTCCAAATTTGAATTTCTGTTGAAGTTAACTTTGGTTCATATTGACGACGACGACATTCAAATTGAATTGTAGCCTTAAAAAAAATTAAATAAATTATTTGAAATTTTTGTTTTTTATTTTTACTTTAAGAATTCGATGTGAATAGTCAAGTAATTTCGTTTGATAATGTTTCATTGTTGAACGAAATGTATCACATTGATCTTTAACAGCACGTAATTGTTGACGAATGTTTTCTAATTGTTGTTTTTGATCTTCATGTTCAATAAATTGAGATTTCATACGATCACGTAGAGCTATTAGAAAATATATTTAAAAACAAAAAAGAAACTAACTAATGTCTATTTCAGAGTCACATGACCGTAGATAATTTATGAATTGGTTTGAAACAAAAAGAAAAAAATAACTCTGACTCTGTGGATTTTCTAGAGTCGATTATAGAATTTAGTAATTTTGCTTCTTGGATTTATTATGGAATTTTTTTTTAGTGATGTTTTCATTGCATAAATTTTCAAACCCAAATAGATATGTATCATTCCTAATTTATCATTTTAAAAATGAGTCTGATGTGTACCATCAAAAATAGGAGTTAGCAGCCCTAGAACAATAACTGATAGATATTAGTGAAGCAACACAAGTTATGTACCCAGTCAGTATGTGACCGACCTACTCGTTTGGTATCAAGTTGACAAGTCAAGACTGGAAGTAGTGTATACATAGATCTAAATCGGTCAATCGAAATACACATTGAAATATATCGACATAGAAAGTCATTAATCATCAATATCATCTAGTTCTTCTTCAATCTTTTCAACATAAATGTTACTATTGTCTCATGGTGTTGGACATGACTTATGCAACTGTTTGTTTCCATCATATATGTATGTTTTTCTATTCATCGAGACTAACTCTATAGAAATCAGTGTGTAATTGATTTGACTCATAAGAAACCGATGACTTGTTTCATTCATACGTTGAGCTGCAATACTTGTACAATAAAATCATGCTATGTGAAATTGTTACCGTATACATAAATTCAACGTATAGATTTTGATGACACTCTTGATAGGAAAATAAACTGTCAAAGTAATCAGTCATGTTATGAAACAGGACGTAGTTGTTCAGATTTTGAGAAAATTTTGATGAGTAGCCTTTCGTAAAATCCTTATATTTCTTGAAAGAAAACAGCTATACACTTCAGTCTTACTATGATTGATAAAGGAAAAGTTAAGCTACGTCCCCATTATGTCACTATGGGAAAAGGATAACGTGTTTAAAGTGAATTAAGGTCGTTGTCAAAACTCATTATACATGCAAGAAGCAAAGCAACCGGATTCTTTCATAGACTTAGTATAAAAACATTCTGAAAACAGGAATTATTTCTCTTTTCTTTTGTTTTCATATTATTTAAAAAGTCCTCAAGGTTCTTTAACACGGAAATCGACATACCTTTAACACCAACAAGTGGTACAGGTAAAAGTAATTGTGGTTTAGGATTCTCTTTTTTTGCTTGTTCCCAAACAAATGCTGTCAAACCTAAATGATATTTCAATAAGAAAATAAACTTCCTTCTTCTGAAAAACAAAAACATATTATAAAAATAAACCTGGTGGTGTAGAATCAAGATATTGTTTATAATCTTGATCACTTAAATCCGTTCTTGCAAAAACTTGAACAATACCCATAGAATCTAAATGTGCTTTATTTGGATTAATTGATAGTGTAAGTAATGTTGTTGTTTGTTGTTGTGGTTGTGGTGGTTGAAGAAAATTAACAACATCGGATGCTTTTGCTTTTTTAATTAGTAATGTTCCAGGTTGTTTTTCACTAACAACAATTAACATCTAAAATAGAATTGTTATTTATTTTTAAATAAATGAAAATAAAATTTTCATTCTATATACTTGAGTACGATCATCAGCTAATGGTGAAATTCCTTCAAGTTCAATAATACAATTTGGATTGTTATTAAAACAAAGTCGATGAAGAGATTCAATACGTTTATCTTTATCTTTAACAACATCAGCTAATTTTTGATTAATAATTAAAGCAACAAGACCATCTTCATCACGAGTTTTTGGACGAACACTGTATGAATATGTCTATAGAAAAAAAACAAAAAAAGAAAGTATTTTTTGCTTTTTTTTTTCAAGCAGAAAAAGCAATAAATTAAATTTACTTTAAAGACGTGATAAGGAAGATTAGCATCAACATCATATATACCTTGATAACAAAATGTTTTACCAGTACCATAAAATACTTGTAGAATATTCCATTTAAGAAGCAATTCATCTCGTTCATCATTGAATAAACGTGGTGAAGTTAATGATGTTATTAGTATATCATCTGGACGAACTACATTAGCTGTTGAAACTGCTGCTGTAATCGGTACAGTAGCTGTAGTAGTAGGTCCGAATGGTTGTGTTAAACCTAAAAAATGATATGTTTCTGTAATTGAAAAAACACGCGTCCTATTATATATGAAATACAAACCTCCACTGAAAGCAAATGTAGGCCCTGTTGTTGTGGTCGGTGCTGTTTGAAATCCAGTTGAACCGAACATATTTGGTGCTGCAGTAGAAGTTGCTGTACCAAAGGTGAATGCAGGTGTCGTTGTAGTTGTTCCTGTGCCAAATCCAGTGAAAAGTGGTCTTGTCGCTGTTGCTGCTGCTGTAGTCGTTGATGCCGGAGTACCAAAACTGAAGGCTGGTGTCGTAGTATTAGCTGGTGTTGCAAAATTGAATGGTGTAGTGGTAGCTGTGGTAGTTGCAGCAGGAGCACCAAATAAAGGAGCTGTAGATGATGTTGTCGTAGCTGCTGGTGTACCAAATGTAAATGGATTTGCTGTCGGAGCTGTGGTTGTAGTCGTGCCTGCAGGAGTGCCGAATAGAGTGGGTCTTGTCGTAGAAGTTGTACCGAATGAAAATGCCATCTAAAATATACAAAGTAAAATCTCTATAAAGTAAATAAAATTTAGAAATCATTAAAAAAAATGCAAAGATTAATAATAAAATAACATAGGTTACAAATTTCTCGACAATAATAATAGTATGTTTACTTTCTATTAAATAATAGACTAGAGAAATATGACAAATTTAAGAATATATTTTTCTCGTTAAAATAAAATATGACACAACAAGAAAGTAAGCTGGTAGATAGACAGAGGAAACCATTCTTCTCGAAGTGAAATTTATCGTTGTTTAAATGATTGGAGTTATTGAGCAACCTGTCAGATGGTGGCGCTGGATGAGGTCGCTATGAAACTGTGTTATTCGACTTATATTGAAACATTTTGATTTTTTTTGTCATACAGTGCGCGCATCGGCGATATATTTTATTTTCTAATTTATGAACACATTCAAAATTGTGTTAGAAAAATTTTGTCATTCGATTAATAGTGATACATAATTGTATTGCATTTTATATGATAAGAAGATATTTTTATCTTGAATTTTCATGTTCTTTATGAATATCAATGTCAATTGATTTTGATTTTTATTGAGATGATAGATAAAAGTAAAACTATCTTTAATAGATAACTTATGTATAATATTTATTTGATTGAAAGTACATCAATATATGAATTATAATTTCCATGTGATGTGTACGATCATAATGATTAAGAAAATAAAAATAAAAAATAATTCTTGAATATTAAACAAAAAAGAGAATATTCAATTTTTACTTCTTTTTCATACCCTGTCAATCATTTATTATGGCAACAGTTTTCTAATTTAGTTTGAACAAATCAAGAACTCATTTTTGAAAGAATATCATTATCATCAGATAAACTTTGATGTTGAGTTTTTAGTTACATTAATAATCATACTGAATTGATTTTATTGAAGTACTTTTGTTTAAAAAAAAGATGAATTATTTATTGAAAATTATAATAATATCAACAACAAAGTTCAGATAGTACGAGTTATAACAACGAAAGTTTTATGCGATGTTTTCGTTTCACCAATTCAATCTCCAAATGATGTTATACATAATGGAGTATCACTCTATTTCAGTGGACTTTTGAATAAAATCAATATTTATTCCAAAAGTACTTTCGAAATTATCTCGATATGGCAAAGATATTTTCATTTGTTTAAAAGCTATTTCTAAAAAAAATTATGTTAAACAAACAATATGTTTGAATGAAATGAGACGAAAAACTAGATAATGATTAGCTCGAAACTCATTAACTCTTAAATGAATTAGATAAGCATAGGGCGTGACGATCTTCTTCTATGTTTTCGAAACAATATAAATCTTTTCCATCGATGTATTGAAATATGTCAAGAAAAAAAAGTTCATTTGGTAAATGTTCAATATCGGATAAACTTATGTATTGATTGATAGTCTATAAAATATTCATTAAAATCAAAAACAAACTTGCAAAATGGTTGTCTATTAAAATTTATTGAAAATATCAATTCAATTAAATTCGAATAAAAAAAAAAACAACAAATATTCACAGCCAAATTTGAAACCAATTATCACAAAAGCCAACTTGATAATTTTTGTCGGAATTTTTTAATCGAGATGTATATTTAATAAGCCATTTTTGAATATATTCTAATGAAATATCATTTGATATTTGTCCATTTATTGTAAATACAATAAGTTGTTTACAACTATCTAAAATTGAACCGATAATATTTGTTTCAATTAAACTGTCTGTTTTATATTTAATTTTCAATGAATGTATATCACTAAAAATTTTTGATAAACTATGAATATG
Source organism: Rotaria sp. Silwood1 (assembly GCA_905250075.1). Lineage (NCBI taxonomy): Eukaryota > Metazoa > Rotifera > Eurotatoria > Philodinida > Philodinidae > Rotaria > Rotaria sp. Silwood1. Next base: position 3,673,049 of record CAJNOP010000006.1, on the reverse strand, counting down.
TTCATTTTTAAGTTTAATATCATTATTGTTTCCATCAATAAATAAATGAAGAACACGTGGGAATATTAAATCTTCATCAGTATTTTCGAATAATTTAATAATACAATCAATATCAATACATAATGTACTAATATTATGAGCAGCAATAAGTAATGTTTTAAAATGTTGCCAATTATCTACTATTCCACATATAGATATTATCTCAAGTTGTTTTAATTTTGGAAGATTAATAATTGTTTGTGTATTTGTCTTAACTAGAATAAAAGTATTAAAATTAATTGTAAGAATATTTTGATTTAATAATAACGTGCGATCTGCTCTTATATTACAGAAAACATTTCTCAATTGATTCATAAATAGTTTTTAGTTAGTAGATAATTGGGGTGCACTCGAGAGCGTTGCAAAAATTTTTAATGTTTTGATTTTTAGTATAGCATGACACCAACTTGTCAGATTGAAAAAAGTTTTAAGAATATGTTTAGCTGGAAAAATGACTTGCAACAACATACATAGTTAATAATGAGAAGTGCATTTGTTCGATTTGTGCTGCACTCAGATTTCGAAACTTTTTAGGCACGTTATGTGTAATCGATGCTATGTGGGTTTTCTAATGCTAAAATTGAAGTTATAAGTTACTGTTCTATCAATTGTTTATAGCAAATCTGCTCAGTTTTAATTAGAATACTACAAATCTATAAAAGAAGCTGTTTCAGAATTGATCAGATTTAATTGAAATCGATGAGTTTTCCGATAAAGTTCGAACAGCACTGAAACATGCTTTTTTTAGACTTGATCGAATCTCATAAAAGTTTTAAATAGAAAAGTTGAAGCTGAACACAGTCGTTCTAAACTATTGATAGAACAATAGCTTCTCAATACTAAAAAAATGTTATCTTTAAGACTATAATTCAAGAACTAATGCATCTCTTATGAATGCAGACCAAAGTTTTCGAACAAATTAATTTAAATATTCGTGAAATTTATTTTTTCAGATCTTTACTCATGAATAATCGAGAAAATTTGATAATCCAATAATATTCGATGTATTACGACTAATAATGATTTCTACACAACGAGTCTTGACATGTTTAACTACTCTAAAATCACGCAGCCAGTTAAAGTTAGTGCATGAAAAAATTAATTTTAGCAATACGTAAATAATAGTGAATAGCAATAAATCTTTAATAGCTCCATATGCATTAGTCGATCTGATACTCTCAATGTAGCTGTTTTCAAAATATACAATTGCTACTCGAAGGATTACTTTCAACGGAATATCAGTGAGAAAAAGATTGGAATTTTTGACAACTTACAATTGTTATCATCAACACTGATAAACAATGTATACGGTAATAATATGCAAAAAAAAAAAGAAAAACCAATGTATAGTGATGAACAAAAGCTTAGAGCAGCTATATTTTTGTGTTTTTTTCTCAATGGCAATAGCTTACAAAAATCTAATAAAAATTTTAAAAAATCATCACATTTAATTGAATCTGAATGAAAATATTTTCAAATCTTTTTTTTTCTTTTTGTAATCCTATTTAATAGATTTAATGTATTGCTTCTACCTGGTAAATTTGTTTTATTTCTATCTATTTGAATATTTAAATCTTGTATTTTTCGACAATGTTGTATAATTGTAAATGTTTCAAGTAAAGTTTTTGCATTACATATACATAAATATTGAATATTATTATAAACTTGATCACCTAGACTAATACCAAATTTATTAGGTAATATTGAATGTAAATTAAGAAGAATAGATGGATATGGTAATGTATGAATAAGTATATAAGATTTCTTTTCATCTTTATTAATTGTATAAGCAATAGAAATTGGATTCCATGATTTTGAAAGATTTTTTGAATCAATATGATAATCAGCATATGTAGAAAAATATATAGCATATTTCAATGTTTGTATGAGATTATTGTTATTAAATAATTGAGAAGATAAAAGTGTAAATAAATGTTGACCATAGACAAGACGTTCATCTCTAGTAGTAAGAGCCAGTGAAAGTTGTTCAATAGTTGGTGTAAGTTGAAGTATTGATGAAATATTATCAAATGTTGAATAAGAATCTAAAGCATCAAGAGAAAAATGAGTAAGACATTGAAATGGTATTATATCTTTAGCAATTCCGCATAATTCTTCAATAATAACATGAAGTCGACGAATATTTGGAATAAGAATTGCAAGAGAAACTAAATCCTTAGATGTTGATAATGATATACTCATTTCTATAAGATTTGAATGAGTTATAATATTGTTTTCATTAAGTAATAATGTCATTGAATAACAATCAGGTTCAAAATAAATATATTCAATTTGAGTATTTTTATGAGTTATTTCTAATAAATGTTTTGGATCTTCACTTGAATGCGTAATTGAATTTTTATGATTTACTTGTCGTAAACCACGAATAACAATTGTACGAAGATATTTAAGTTGATTTAAATGATTTTCAAGAAATGAAAATAATTCTTCATTTTTCCAATCATCTAATGCTAATTTTTGTAAATTAGGAAATATATTATTCATATGAAAACTGAAATTTTCTAAAAAATATGTTTGTTGTAATCGATTTACTGTTAATGAAATAATATATGCACCAATTTTTGGTAAAACATTCAAATAAATATAAAGAAATTGTTTATAATCTAATCGACGAAGTATAACATGATGACAATAATCAGTTATTGTATTATTAATACGTGAATTAATATTATAAAATGAATAAAGTACATGACCACAATGAAGATATCGATATATTTCAAGAATAATTTCATCCGGAAAATATTCAAATTTTGATTTCCAAAAATTATTCATCTAAAATAAATTTTCTTTTTTTTTGTATTAAAAAAAAAAAAACTAGAAATTTTATCATTAAAAAATTTCTTCTTATAACCATAATTTAAACCATTCATTACTACATTCTACTCGAAATATGTCTAGAGATTTTATACGAAATGAACTTTGTTTAATCACCCATTGTCGAATATCATTCTCCATCATATCATTTGGAATTTTACCATAGATATGAAATATAACAAGTTGTTTAAACTCATTTATGATAGATTTTATTATATTTAATTCAATATATTCTTCTGATGTTTCATAATCTATTGTTAAATTTCTGACACGAGTAAATATTCGTGCAATAAAATGAATTTTTTCAATAGTTAATTTTGATTTTTTTGTTTGTTCATTGTTATTATTATCTGGAATACGAACACAAAGATCAAGTATATGTCGATGAAGAAGAACATATAAAATAAGTGGTTCATCTTTATTTTCAAGTAATGTAAGTAAACAATCTAAATCAATGACTAATACACATAAATTTGGTGCAGCAAGAAGTAATTCTTTTAGATGTTGTAAACCAGATGGAATACCTTCAATTGTTAGAAGTTCAAGACGGCCAAGATATGGAAGTTTTACAGGTGGTTTATTGTTATTAGCTAAAAACATGAAAATTTTTTTTTTTTTGTTATAGAAATAATTCAAGTTCAACTACAAATATCTTTAGAGAAGAATATTTGTCGATTATATTAGCTATTAAAGACTAGAAGCAACTAACGAGTATTCCAGTTGACATTTCACTAAATTTTGGAGTTTATTTCTCTTACTTTCTATTCGTAAAAAACATTTTTTTAATGCTAAAAGACAGAAAATACGAAACTCTATGAAATGGGCTCATTGGCTTGTCAATAAGTTGTCTCTGTCAGTGACAATTTTAAAAGATGAACATCCATTGCATTGATCAACTGCGACGTTCAAAAAATTCAAAATATATCAAAAGTTTTCTTTTTATAAAAGATTTTACTAGATTTTTAAGAATGCCAAAAAAACCATATATCAAAATTTACACCTTTCGATGTATGTTTTATAATATTAAGTAGAATATTTGGGATACGCAACTTGGAAATTAAAAAAGACTGAAAAAACCAAAGAAAATCGTTTATGATAGACCTGTACAATTCTTCTTTTTTTTTTTTTAATTTGTAAATAATCTTAATATGTTTACTCTTCATTTTAATAGTTACACTATTTTGTTTAATATTAAATTCTACGTATGATAGTCGAATAATAAACTTCGTTCGAGAATGACGCTTGGCTTATGAAAATATGCTTTTCTGAACTGCACCCCACACTATTGACACATGTCGGTTCTAAGCCTTTTGGCTTCTGAGCTACACATTTCCATAAACTTAGAAACGGTCGTGAAAGTATAAAGGTTGAAGTTTTTCTATTTATTAGTATGAAATAATTATTTGTAGCGACTACCTTAATGAGCAAATGTTTTCACTAATCAATAGTTTTTAAAAGAAAATAGTAAATCGCAGCTGAATGATTGTGTGTATATATATAAATCATTTCACTTTGACATTGACAACGTAAACTTGTAGGAAAAACTAAGTAGATAATTTTGTAGAGCTTCAAATTCTCTATCTTTAGATATTCAAATAATCTATTTTGATGAATAGCAAGTGACAGAAAGAAACACCAAAATTTAGTGCAATTTCATCTGAGATATCTGTTAGTTTGAATTGAATTGTGAATTAAATTTGAATGCCATCAGTTTCAATCTCGATTATAATATAAAAAAAAAAGGAATGAAATTGCTGTACCAAGTGCAACAAAGATTTGATCAGCATAGAACTGAAAATTAATTTTTTATCATTTTCTATAACTTTTAGAAATATCTGTTTGTTATACTACGACCTATTTAGTTTCTAATATTATTCTTGTTCAGTCGTGGTTCTCAATTAAGGGAATTTTTCCCAAAATGTTCAACTTTCTGCCAATTTTTTACAACTTTGTGATAAATTTAGACATAAATTGGATTGCGAAACATAATTTGCCTTTCTCTGGCAAAAAGTGAAAAAAAAAATTATGTGAGAGAAATCGGATCACGACAGGTTTTGTTCTTCACATTCCCTATTCATCGGGCATTACTTCTAGCACTTCGAAAATGAAAATATTTTCTGGCGACTTTTCAGCCTTTTTCATCTTTAAAAAATATCGACCATTCTGTGTCCAATGCTCTCTATTGTGAGACTAAAAATAGACTACCCATATCTAATCAGAACACTTGTGCGCATGTAAGATGACAGAGAAATATTCTAGAAGTTGTTCGGTCTACGTCTACTTAATCACAGTGTATTATTAAGTAGAAAAAAATCGCAATAGTAATAATGATAAGGACAAAGTTCGTTCTTCTAAGATTATGACTTTCTTCAGGTTAAATTGACAACTATAGAATGTTCGCAATTGCGTAGGCCTTTTGTGTTTTAGAATAATTGTACAATATGTAAATAGGAAATAACGTATATAAAAGTGCTATTAGGAAGTACTTGCTCTACACTTGACGATATTACTTTTTCGAACTGTCGTAGTTTAAAATATTTTCAATTTATATTAATATCACTCAATGACAAACAACATAATCAAACTCATCAGTTTAAAAGCAAATTTCTTCGATATATAACATGATTTAAAAGAGATTCATTAAAACTAACTATACCAATTGAATTACCTAAAACTTGATTAAAATTTTAAATTAGGAGAACAAAATCTACTGCATTTATTTTGAAACAAGCAGAAAACTAGAACGATTTACTCAGCAAATAAAACTAACGGATAAATCATCACCTGTTTATTGTCCCTTTATCAAAAATTAAAGGTACACAAGTTTCCGTTTAGTTTTTCAAATTTTTCTTTACAGACGAGTTTTTATTATGGATGTCCTGCTCTAATCTGTGAATAGATTATCTATTTTCGATTTTGATTTGAATAGCTCTCATAATTAACTATTGTAATATTTAATTTTTGATCTACCTGAAGATGTAAATTGTGAATTTGATATTTTGGATTCATTTTCTGTCAAAAGAGTTAGTTCACGTACACGACGACATTGTCCTATAATAGGAAATGTATCCGAAAGATTCATCATCATATATACTTGAATTTGATCAATTTTTGAATAAATTGAATGCATATCTTTATTAGGCATATTTTTAGCTAAACTCGATCTTATTGTTAAACGAGATGAAGAATATGGTAATGTATGAAGAAATATTCGTTTATCAATATCACTGATTGAATATATAACAGGAATAGATTTCCATGATGTTTTAATCATATTTATGTTAGAATAATCATAATTTTTAGATGGATAATAACAAACAGTATAATTAAACTGTTTTAATTGTGAAGGAAGTATAGAAAGAAGTTTTGTACCATTAATTAAATTAAAATCACGAGTAGATATTGTCAAAGAAAATGTTTCAATTAAAGGTACGATTTGAAGTAATGATTTAAGATCAACTAACTGTGAATACCAACGAACAGCCCATACAGAAAATTCTTTTAGAAATGGAAGTATAATATTAAAACATACTTTTCTTAATGATGAATTTTTAAATGATACATCAAGTCGATGTATATTTGGTATAAAATTAATAAGGATTGATAAATCCATTAATGTATCAAGTTGAATAGTTAACGAAAGAATATTATGAGATATAATATTATTTATAGAATGATTTATGAAATCAAATGAATCACAATCATAATCAAATGTAATATCAGTTAAGAAATTAGTTTTTATATTAAAAATTTTTTCAATAAAATCTATATTTCGTATTGATGATGAACATGATAATTCTTGAATAATAAGTTTTTGTAGATATTTCATTTCGTGTAAAGTATCAATTATGAATGATAATAAATTTTCACTTGTCCAACTTGTTAGAGTTAAATTTATTAAATTTGGAAATATATTTGATATTTGATGTTTAAATGAAGATGGAAATGATGCTTGATGTAATGGATGTAATGTTAGAGAAAGAACGGATGAGCCTATTCGAGGTAAAACATATTGATATATATAAAGTAATTGTTTATACGATGCTCGACGAAACCATACATGTCGACAATAAAATGTTATTGTTTGATTTAAACGAATATTTAAATCAAATAATGAATATAGAACATGACTACAATGAAGATATTGACAGATTTCTAAGATCATTTCATCTGGTAAGATTTCAAATGTTGTTCTTGAATAAAAATGCATCTAAAATTAATTTTTAAATTTTTTTCTGTTTACTATAATTTATATTACATTCAAATATTCAGATCTTTAGAATGTTTTTTTTTTTTTGAAAATTAACAAAGTTTAATATTATGGAGAGCAATATCTTGTTAATATATTCTTTAAATAATTGCAATACGAGTGCTAACCCTTTTTTCTATAGAATTTTTTTCTCTTAAATTCGAGCGACGTTTTCTTTTATTCTAATTATATTATGATTTTTTTTAAATATCAATAAGAAGCAATATGTCATATAAGATTTTTATATTAAAAGATTTTGACTACAATAAGGTCAACTCAAATATATTGTCAAAATACGAAAAAAATTCTATTTTCTATATTATTACGATTAATCAAGACATTGATCAGAATAAGGTAATTATATTTAATTCAGTTTCAAGCTATGCAAAATGAGAATAAAAACAATTTTTATCATATTTTTGAATTATTGACTAGACATGAATAAAGATGTAAACAATTGACTGATATAAGTCAATTCTAATTAAAAAAAAAACTATACTTTTAATATAATATTAAAGATTTTATGACGTAACAACAGAAGTCATTATGAAAGAACGAGAAGACTCAACAATGATTCATTCTTTTATGTTCGACTCAGACTGGACAATTTTCGAACAATCAATTGACAAGCGAATCTAGCGCCTTTATTATTATATAGCTCTAAGAATTATTTTTACAAGTCGAAGTCATTTTTTGCGAGAAAAATTCCTAAAATTTTTTTTTTTTTAAGAAATATTGAAAAGTCGTGTCAATTATTGCATAACAATCCAATGGAATGAGCTGATACATCAAAACAAAAGAGGTTTCGAATAATAAAATTTTTATTTAGGAATTGAGAAAAAAAAATAAACATATTTATTACTTTATCCTGAAAACAGGACGAGTACTCTTCTGTTTTTTGATGCTCATGAATTATTAAAAAGATATGTTATAGACAAAAAATGAAATTCTAATTTTAACCAGACACGATTAGAATTCTATTATTGACTAACTGTTCATCAGTCAGAATTAGATTTCCAGTTGTGCCTTGACAATATCAAAATTTGACTACAAATAAAATCATAGAATCAAGACAACTAGATTTTGCATAAAATGACTATTTTTCTATTCAAAAATATCTTTTTATTTCACCAAAGAATTTACAAGACATAATAGTTTTATCTCTTTACCGATATTTTTAGAACCATCTCTTTTCGCATAATATTTTATTGAACAAAAAAACTTTCATTGTGTTTTTTACACGAAAATTATTTTGTAATGGCATCCGCCTTAACAATCACATGTACTACTAATTAATGAATACGATCCTGACATATTTTTCTCTAGACTGTAACGCGTAAATCTAAGATTTATATCACTTATCGGCACGATTACTATGATAACAGTTTTCTATCTTTTTTTATTACGTTCTATTCTAACTTTAGTAAAGTCCATGATTATATAAATTCACTACTAGTCGAATTTTAATTTTACCTCCAACAGATATTTATTCATGATAAATAAACAAACATATACAACAAAATGAATATTTTCAAACTAACATTTTAATTAAATACGTTTTGAAATTCTTTATGATTTAAACATAATATTTTTTATTCGTTAGATCAGCATCTCATATTAATTATTCGGAATTTTTTTCTTTTTATTCAATAAATCTGTTGTTTGGTGTCATCAACTACCGTCAAAGAAAATTTTCTTCAGAATAGTAAATAAGATCTTATTGAATATACTTTTTTTTTAGTATTATTTCATCTAGATTAAAAACGATCCACCATCAATGAATTCACAGCATATTTTTTACAATTACTTAGAAAATTTTTATTTCCATCAATAAATTAGATTATTGAAAAGTAAATATCTATTTTATTTTTATTGAAACTAATATTTTATTTTATTGATTCTTTTTGTTTTTCAGAACGAATCTTCTCTCTGTAGTATTGTTCAATACGATTTGATCAGCATCTCAAGCTCTATTCAATATTGTGTTTAATAATAAATTCTGTAATTTTATATGACCTTTTTTTTGTTTTTTGTTTTAAACTAAAAACTTTTCACAAACTATAATATTGTAAGAACGTTTCCAAATTGACGTTGTGAAGTAATGTACTTATATTTCGTTATTATTGTTTGAATTCGTCATATCGTTTTTTTTTTCAAGAAAAAAAAAACGAGACTACGCAAAATAAACTAAAATATCTTGAGAACAATTCTTTCGACGAAAGTGTCGTTGGTCGTTTTAGTTACAACTATCTTTTATTCTTATTAGTTTCGGCATACTTGATTATGATGTCTATCATCATAAAGATACCATTGAAAAAATTGCGTCGATCTTTTTTTTTTGCAAGTAGATATGATATATTGAAGTTGGTATTTTTTTCTATTTTTATTCAGTGGATTCAATGACGGATATATTGACACACCTACGTTGCAATCATGCAGCATTTGTTGCTTCTATGACTTTTCTTTTCTATTTCAAACTAAAAGAGCACATGCATTTAGACGCAAATGTTTTCTATTTATGACAGTGCAAAGTACTCGTAACGCATTATATCGATATTCGAATTACGTCATTTTCTCCTATTTATTTTATCACGCGTTTCTTTCGACTTTTATCTAGTCATATGATTAATTTCGATAGATAATATTCGTTCAATGTTGTACCCATCGAACGATCTTTAACTATTTCCTTTTATGATACTTTTGAATAAAGAGAATTTTTTTTTTATTATTCATAAAATAGTAAATTGTCCCTCATAACCCCACCCCTTCTTTTTTTTTCTTTCTTTTTCTCGCTCTTTCTTGAGATGTCTCGTCGTGGCTGTCAGTTGCTTCTTATTAAGTCTATTTTTTAAGCACAAATGGTAACTAGCATAACTTTGTAACAGTAGAAAAAAGGAGGGTGTGTCGATAGAGACGAGAAAAAGAAGAAAAGCTTATAAGAAATGAAAGAGATCGAGAGAAAAAAAACGTCTGTATTCAGCCAAGGCCGTCCAAAGATCAACAACAACAAGAAGAGAGAGAGAGAGAGAGAAAAAGAGAGAAAGAACGAGAAAAGGGGAAAGAAAAAAAAAAACCTATGTTGATTCTGACGCTATTCTAATCGTCACACCCTCTAGGATGTTTTCGTAGACGGCAGAAAATATATATACATACATATATATATAAAGACTGTTCTTTCATTTGTAACTAGAATTTATATAACCTATAAGTCTTTCTTTCTAAAGAATTATTTGTATTAAAATAAAAAATATTTGAACAAATGGCTTCAAAAGCATGCAATCGACCACGTCCATGGAGTTTTGACGTAAACCCTTCGCCTGAAACAATATTTCATTTTCCATCAAGTCCCAGTGAACCAGGAAAATTCGATTTTTATCGGTAAAAAAATTAATTTATTGATTTTTTTTTCTTGTAAACTTTTTCTATTTTTTCTTCTAGAGTATATCTCGCTAATCATGCGTATTTTACGGATCAGGCATCATCTGATAATTTGAATGGTAAGTAACTAAATAGTTAAATGAATATTAAAATTTATACAGGAAAAAAAAGAAAATTTCTTTGTGATATATTCCAAATATGAAAAGAGGAAGAGTGATAAAAAAAACATGACATCATTATTTTACAAACACTTTTATAGTGTACTTCGACCTTTTTCCTTTTATGAATAATATATTGAATTACTTCTTCTATTGCGTGTCACTGAGTTTATTAGCGTTTTTAAAAGCTGTTTTTTTCCTGTTCCGATATTTTTAATTTACTTCTTATTATATTAGAATATGTTCAATAAGAAATAATAAAAACAAAAACTTTCTTTATAGAACCTACTCTTCCACTATCAACATCATCATCATCAATCGAAAAAAGACGATGGTCACCATTTGCTGGTTTCATGCCATCTGATGAATCAAAATCTTCAACAATGACGACTTCACAATCATCAAATTCAATATCTACAACTAAATCGGAAGCAATATCTTCAATGAATTCTAGTGTTTCAACAAACACTAATAGTGCACAAATAGAACTAACTCATTCTGCTCAATCATTTCCATCATTGGCTGATCTTGTTAAGAATGCTATGAACAAAGGTCATCTAGGTGCAAAATTAAATCAAACTCGACGTTCATTTACTGGAACAACATTATCGTCAAAAGATCTCAATCATTTATCTCCTCAATCAATGTAAAATTAAAAGCAATACATACACCGAATATAAACATTGAGAGCAGTATTTTTTTTTTTATTTATATGTCAGATAAATGAATATACGCTTTTTATGTCTTTCCCTACTTCTTTTATTTGTCATTCGTCTTTTGTTCTAAATATATATATTATTGTTTGTGTCGTAGTCTCTCTTGTTCTACCTCCTTCAATAATGTGACACTGCTTTCATTTGGTTATCCCCTATTTTCTTTTGTTCTTAAAATTCAGTAAATAAAAATCAATCAAGACTAATTATGAAATTTATGATTTTATACAACATTTCATAACACATCATCAAATGATATTTGCTTGGGGTTATTTCAAACTTTCTAATGATTCAATATGTAATTGCTCAAGTCATGTGATTATGTGATATTACTAATTTAGTGTAGCATTTACTTCATGTCGAAATACCTGTCATAAATCATGAGCAGAAAAAATTATTCATGATAAAAAAAGCTCGGATTTTTTTTTCGTATTAAACGCATATTATTATGACAGAAACTAATGTCGCATATTAAAAAACAAGAAAAGCAGTCACTAAATAAAATAGAATGAAGAAATGAGAAATATTTTAGGTTTCTTGTATGACCTTATTTCGTGAAGATTTCACACTGAATTTTTAGATTAGATTTTCTCAGCAGAACATAAAATATTTGACACGTTAACGGTTCATCATTAAATAAAATGAGACAAATATCTGCATGAAAATGTTTTCATTATCATGTTGCTTCGTTGAATCAAGCAATTTCATGGACTTGTGCTTCATCATGTGACATAAAAGAGAGCAAAAACAAAAACAAAAACAAACTATTCTTCGAAACAATAGAATATTCGAATTTGATTTTTTTCTTTTGTTATCAAAAATGATAATCGAATGAACATGTTTTTACAATAAAACCATGGTTGTCTATCGATATAAAACATGATGACTTCTTATACTTTGATATTTTTGAAACAAACTATTCATTTTATGTAAGTGGAATGAATAGATCATAATTTAACATTTTTCACCAAATAATTTATTATTAAAACGATTCATTTTCGAAAAGCACTTTGTCTGATAAATAAATTATTTATATAAATATGAAATTTATCATTACCGAGTTACTCAAATTGTTTTCTTTGTGATTAAAATATGTTATGTTAAAAATATTTTTCTCAAAACTATTTGTTTATTAGAAAGTTCATTATAAACTGTTTTGAGAAATGACTTGACTGAAATAGAAATGTTGATATTGATGTTGAGTTTTTCATTGTTTTCTGATTTATTTGTGAATAGCTCTTATTATTGATAAGCATACTCCATAGAATATTAAAAAATTTGATTATTCTATTTCCGTTTGTATTAATGATGTTGTTCAACGATCGTATTACTTATTTTCGTGTTTTTTTTTCCTCCATTGTTTAGAAAATATGAGAAATTCTTTTAGTGGAATATTTAATCGTTATTTCAATTATTTATCTTAAGTAAAACTTACATAGATAATGATCGTTAGTATTTCTATGTTGTGGATTGAATAAATGTTAAAGACATATTGAAATCTAATATTTAATACCTAGAAGTAGATCGTATTTTCAAAATTCAAAAACTAATTCGAGAGTTTTGTTCATTAATAACAATTTTGATCTGAAAAATTGATTATTCGGAGGACAGAATATTTTTTTTTTTGAGTTGAAAATTTGAATAACTATTTCTAATTGTTTTTGACCAAACATTAGATCACACATTGATCATTGAAATTTTTTCTTCTAAGCACTCGTTAGTATATCCAAAAATTAGTAGAAGAGTTATCATGGAAGAAAATAAAGTTCAAAAAAATGTGTCCTACTTACTTTGTTTATATCTAATCAAAAGCTGTATGAAAACAAAAGGTAGAGTCAAAATGGCTTAAATATGTGACAATGGTGTTTTATTAAGAATAATTAACTAAATATAGTTTTGCATCAATAACAATCAGTGAATGAATCATATTCATTTTTAGAGGAGAAATATTTCGAAAAATGAATTTGATCCATTCATTAAAAAATCAAATAAGATAGTAATGATATTCAATACTTCCATCAAACTTCTCATACAACAACAATGCCAAATTAAGCATGTAAAACAGAGCTTTGGGCCATCTCATCCCATTCGATGGGAATGACAAACCAAGTAATTCTATCCTATGATATTTTTATTCGATATAGAATTCTATAGTTTATCAAATTAATGTTTTTATTCTAGTATTTAATTGTGTCTTCATCTCCAACATTGTTTTTTCGACAACACTTGACTCATCTAAAAGAGGAGGATGAATGTTTAAATATTGTAGTCTTTCTTACCTTATCGTTCAGTCTCCATTTACATGAAATCAATATCTATACTATGCCAAATTGAAAATATTTATCTATTGTTATCTTTAAAATGACTTTAGTCAAGTACAACTATTGCTTTTATTAATAAATTAACTTTTCTATCACTTTGCTCAATATTCAATTTGTGAATAAGAGATCGAACATTTATGAATTTTATTAACCAGCAATCGAATAGAATCTATTCAAAATAAAATAAAAAGTATTGTCGTTACGCATGTCACGCTTATGTCTCGAATTAGATGATAAATTACATATATTGATTTGTTGATTCAATGATTATCGATATAGCTAATCTTTGTTGAAGTTTTTCAATAAGAATAGATAAATTGTATAAAAAAACCTCTTAATCTATTCATCATAATTCATAAATGACTATTAAAATTCATGATAACTGATCAAATATAGTCTTTCTACAATCAGAGAAATATATGGAAGTTGGTTGTTTTTTGCACAACAGTAACTCAAGTGGTAAAACAAAAAAAACATTTTCTAAATTGCAATGTTTCGTTTCAGCTTTCTTCAAATAGTTTGAAATAGATCTCAGACTTTTCATACAGAACAGAAAAGTCATAATTACTATTGATATATTTCAGTTGTACATCATTGATTTTTTAGGAAGGTCAAAACTTTTTGAAATATTTATATTGGAACTCTGTTTCATAAAGTGTTTATTTTAAGAAATGAGACAATACTAATTTTTGTGTAAAGTTTTGTGTTCTATTAAAAATATTTATGTTTAGCACGACATAATTTTTATCAATATTTTAATGTTGGGTACATCCAAACTTTCCCATATCAGTCTGAAACAGAGTACCCATAAATATGTGTGGGTACTTTTTGCTAAAATGATAAAGTACCATAGCAAAGAACTAATCCATAAAAACAAATATAATGTTGTTACTGTTGGCGTCTTATTATGAAAAATATGTTTTTCTGTAAAGACAATATGTAAGAATAGCAGATAGATACCCTGGCAGACAGATAAACACCAAAATGGTGTCCTGGCGCATTATGATGCGTTGTCTTCTATATTGACGTGTTTTAACATATTAAATGCAGAAAGCAGATAGTTAAATTCATTTGAACTTAAAGATGAGCTTGTTTTAACAGTTTCAAGTACAAAAACAAAACAAAAAAAAATAATTAGAGTAGAGTGGGGTAATTGCAAATAAAAAATCATTCTCTCGACTTGTATCCGTTATAACTCGGTCAATTTTAGGAATTTTTTTCGCTTTTTTT